>AWOL01S0003627.1:56824-86358 GCA_000715115.1 Nicotiana otophora
ATATATATATATATGGGGGATATGGGAAAAGGTTACGGCGTTATATACGCACCACCTGATCAGTTGGTATATATTGATGATTTTGCCCACAGTGGCCGAGATGATATGATGGGATGCCCTCAGAGGCTTGATGATATTATGTACACCTATACCTATGCATGACACGATATTTATACGCACGTGCATGACGTTATAAATGTTTCAGGATTTACAAAGTTATTTAGACTTACAGGTGGAATTCTTTATTCCCTGTTTCATCTATGGATTCTATGTACTGATTTGTATGCCTTACATACTCAGTACATTATTCGTACTGACGCCCTATTTTTGGGGGCCTGCGTTTCATGCCTGTGGGTGTAGGTAGATAAGTCGACGGTCCCCCTTCTTAGGATCCTTGATCAGCGAGAGTTGACATACGCCATTTGATCCGTAGCTGCTTTTGATTTTGGTATGATATGCTTGTATACATGTATGGGTATGACGTGGCCCAATCCCATCCTTGTACAGTTGTATATTCTATTAGAGGTTTGTAGACAATATGTATAGTTGGATAGTATGTGGCCTCGCCGGCTTCCAGTTTTGGATATATAGTTGTCTATAGCAGCCTTGCCGGGTCGCCCCAATATATTCTACATGTTTATGTATATATGTCTTTTGGATAGGTTTCCCTCACGTACACTAATCATGTTTATATCTTAGATGCAAGCTTAAGGGTGTTCGATAGGTAGGACTCGGGCATCCGTCGTGGCCTATCGGTTTGGGTCGTGACACCCGGGGCCTCGGGTGTTATTCAAAGTGGTTTTAGATCATTTTTCCTTGTTGTGCAACTGCTGGTGCTGGTGTCTGGTTTTATTTTTTGCGAACGCGAAGTGTCTCATGCGTTCACGAAGAAGGATTTTTCGGGTTTCTTGATTTTTCTCATCACGAACGCGACACAGAGGTCGCGAACACGAAGAAGAGCTGAGGCAACCTATGCGAACGCGACATAGAGGTCGCGAACGCGAAGAAGGATGGGTGGTTGTGAGGCAGAAGGCCTTCGCAAAAGTGAGGACCGAAGTATGAATCCGAAGGGCAGGGGAAGCTGGGCATCACGAACACGATCGGATAGTCGTGAACGTGATGTAGGACGGGTCTTGGCAGAACGTTTTAAATCGGGATTTTTGCTCATTTCACTCATTACTCTCTTGCTTGGGTGATGTTTGAGGTGATTTGGAGGATCCATTTTCATCATCAATCTTGAAGTAAGAGATTTATACACATTGTGAGGTAAATACATGGTTTATATATGGATTTAAATATGGAAATTAGTAAAAATTGTAGGATTTTGGTAGAAAACCTAAAATTTAATATTTTTAGATTTTGACCACGAAATTGGATATGGAATTTGGAATAAATTATATAATTGAGTCGTGGTGTTATGGGTAATGATAATCTTTAAGAATTTTCAGAAGTCGGGCATGTGGACCCGAGGGTTAACTTTGTTGACTTTTCGAGCGAAGTTGAGAATCATTATAAATTGTTAAATTATACGCATTGGAGTATATTTTTATTGATTTGCACATTGTTTGACTAGTTTCGGATCGGTGGGCATTGGTTTGAGGTGTTAGAGAAGCGTGGGAGCCGCTTATGGAACTTTAGAGCGAGGTAAGTCTCCTGTCTAACCTTGTGAGGGGAAAACTACCCCCTAGGTGATATGATTACTATGTGCTACTAATTGTGGGTGCTACGTACGCACGAGGTGACATGTGTCCGTACATACTTAAAACATGTTTATGTTCGGGTAGACTTAGGACATTATCCTGTAATATTTGAATTGTTTGGACTCATTTTGCTAGTTTAATTAATTAAAACTGATTTAGAAACACATATATATTAGGTCGAGCTTTATCACCTTGAGTTGTTGCCAAGATATTTGATAAAGGTAAAGGGGTATATTTACTATTATGCACTTGTATCTGTTTTGTAAGCACATGACTCGTAATTCGATATGTTTCTTCCTTTCTTGTGGAGCGGGCCGAATGCCTCGACAGTATATTGAGATGCATCTCTAGTCCGTGCCGGTCGATTCTCGGAAGTGTGCACACCACTCTAGATCGGACCGTACGACCTCGGCATAATCGTGCGTTATACCGCTAGCAGTCCAACTATTCACGAGACTTTCCTTCTACTGATGCTTGGCATTTTATATGGTACTCCTTACCCGTTTGATGTTGGCACTTGATATATATGAGTTGTCGAGATAGAATGCGAGATTAAAATGTTTATATCTTTAAAAGAATTTTTGGAAGATTATGTAAATTATAGTTTTACCCCATTATTACTATTATGCTTCATATCTGTTTATGATCTATCATACTTCTTTATTGGACCTCTAGTAAATGTCGATGTCGACCCCTCATCACTACTTCCCCGGGGTTAGGCTAAATAATTACTGGGTATGTGTTAATTTACGTACTCATGCTATACTTCTGCACTAAATGTGCATGATTTGACATGTTCATTTAGTGATCATCTTGGTGCGTAGGCGTAGTTGTTGAGGAGACTTTTGTTGAGCTGCATTCCAGGCTACATATCGGAGCCTACAGAGTCTCCGTCATACTATTTACTTATTCCTGTCTTATTTATATTTTGGACAGATATTGTATTATTATTGTACTCCTTAGTAAATGCTCATGCACTTGTGACACTAGGTTTTGGGGATATTTTAGTGATTGTTATGGTTCGGTTTAATATCGTCATCTTTTATTTTATATCTTACTAATATTTTAAGTGTTCATGATTTTTAAACGCATTGAATCCCTTGCTTAATAAGACTTATGATTTTAAAAATAATTAAATGTATAATTAAGCTAATAATTCAACGTTGGCTTGCCTAACGGCGACGTTGGGCGCCATCACGGCCTATAGTGGATTTTGGGTCGTGACAAAATCTAGAAGCTTCAAGGAAGCTACAACTGACAAGAGTTGGATAGAGGCAATGAAGTAGGAGGTTAAAGCTCTTGAGGATATCCAGACTTGGGAGGTAGTATCCTTACCACTAGGAAAACAAACAATGGGGTCAAAATGGGTATACAAGATTAAATACAAGGCCAATGGAGAGGTTGATAGATTCAAAGTAAGGTAGTGGCCAAGGGTTACACTCAACAGAATGGGCTAGACTACCATGAAACATTCTCACCTGTGGCAAAAATGGTCACAATTAGGAGAGTAATTGGGGTGGCAACATCAAAAGGCTGGCCATTGTTCCAGATGGATATTAATAATGCCTTTCTCCAAGGTGATTTGGAGAAAGAAGTCTACATGGAGATGCCTCAGGGGTTCCAACAACAGGGGAGTATAAGGTCTGCAGGTTGTTGAAATTCCTATATGGACTCAAATAGGCTTCTAGATAGTGGAACATAAAACTAACCACTGCTCTCATGTAAGCTGGATATGTACAAAGTCTATATGATTATTCTCTTTTCACTAAGAAAAGAGGGGCTGATATTGTAATCATTCTAGTATATGTTGATGATTTATTAATTACATGTAGTAATGCTAACATGATACAAGAGGCAAAGGATTCCCTACATGGTAACTTTAAGATGAAAGACTTGGGGGAACTAAGGTACTTCTTAGGTATAAAAGTGATGAGGTCAAAGAAAGGTATACTTCTTAATAAAAAAAAATATGCTTTGGAATTGGTATCTGAAGTAGGTCTTGGTAGTTTTAAACCTGTTTCCACACAAATGGAACTCAACCACAAGCTAACAACTGTAGACTATAATATGCATATGGGAATTACTGAAGATGCAGAATTGGAAGATATAGCAACCTATCAGAAACTAATAGAAAAGTTACTGTATTTGACAATCACAAGACCAGACCTATGCTTTGCAATGCAAGTTCTGAGCCAATTTATGCAAAAGCCAAAACAATCTAATTTGAATGCAGCAATGGGTATTGTCAGGTACATCAAAGGTTCACCATGCCTTGAAATACTTTTGAAAAGAGGAGAAACTCATACACTCACAACTTACTGTGACTCAGATTGGGCTGCTTGTCCCAATACTAGGAGATCAATCAGAGGCTATGTTGTGAAGATGAGAGATTCACTGTTGTCTTGAAAATCTAAGAAACAACAAATAGTAAGTAGAAGCTCGGTAGAAGTAGAATACAGAAGCATGGCAGCTGTAGTTACAGAATCATTTGGATGACATGATTATTGGGAGAGTTGGGAGTGAAGGTACATAAGCCAGTACACCTACATTGTGATGGCAAAGTTGCGATACAAATCACAGCGAATCCTATCTTTAACGAGAGGACAAAGCATATAAAGATCGATTATCACTTTGTGAGAGAAAAAATCACTACTAATTACATTCCTTCCAAGCAACAACTAGATGACTTGATGACCAAGGGACTAGGAACAGTACAACACCAGTTACTACTCTCCAAGCTTGGAGTGTTTGATGTCTTTCACACTCCAACTTGAGGGGGAGTATTGAGAGTCAATGGTCAAAGTGTAATTGAGAGAAGTTTAGGGTAGTTAGTTGTGTATGTAAATAAAGGTGTTAATTAGGCACGTGGGGGATGTTATATAGCATAGTGAATCTAGAAATCAGATTCACTCGAACATAACTGCCCTTCTCTCTAGTCTGTACCCAACTCATTTCTTCTCTCTCTAGATTCTTCCAAAATTGATCAATGAGAATTGCACTTGCATGTGTTGTGAGTTGTTGCCATTACTCGATTTAGCTCAAGTTAGCATAATGTAATGAACTTTTTATATTATTGACGTAATTTAACAACATGTTACTTATTATTTATATTAGAATAACTATCAATGCTATTAAATAGGGCGCTATCAATTATTATTTAAGTAACTTGATTGTGTAGTATTTTTTTCGAGTCATTACTTAAATAATCATCAAATTATCTAAAATTATAGACTAAAGTAACTATTCTTTCGTTTGTAATAGGAAAGTCACTCAACTACTTCTATTGCACACACATGGTCACTCAACCGGAATTATCAAATCTTTCGTAGAAAAATGTGACATGGCAGTTCACATGGATTATTTTATATGTTTGGACCAAATAAAATAATTAACACCCAAACAAAACATAGAAAATCCACTCATACACCCAACCTAACCCGCTAAAATAAAAAATACCTTTTAGCGTTTGATTTAATTTAGCGAGTGATTTTTATTTTTAGCGAGTTAGGTTGAGTGTATGGGTGAATTTTCTATATTTTATTTGGGTATAAAAAAATCCATACGGACTACCACAACATATTTTTCCACCGGAAAGTTTGATAATTCTATTTGAGAGATCATAAGAGTCCAACATGAATAGCTTAATGACTTTCTTGTTACCAAGAAAGAAAAGTGACTTTAGTCCATAATTTTGGATAGTTGAATGATCATATGAGTAATTAATACATTCTATTTTTCCACGAGGAAATGAGCTTTCATAGCCATTTACGATATTGAAATTACGAAAGTGTCATTTTTAGATCTTTTATATATAAATATAGTTCTTTTATGTGTAAAAATAAATTTCTCATGCGTTAAAAAAGAGATAGAATCATAAAACTAATACTAACAAGTTTGTAAACCACTTCTACAAAAAGGAAATAGGAGTATCTTTTGATTAATTCCCAGTGATCAAACAAGCTTCAATCTCAATCCTTCCATTACTAGGATACTAAAACTGTTATTTTGCAATACAGATCGCGCGATTGATTCGGACATCTCAATCATATTTTCAAACCGTGCCAAAAACTATTTATATTGGGTAATCGAAAAAGTGTATAAAATTTATATAATTTTTGTATATAACATACAATATATATATATAAAGACTATATTTTTTCGACTATTATAGTTTGACAGCGGCTATATAGTATCATTTTCTCTTTTAATAAATCTAACGCAATTTAACAGTACATTGTTAATGGCGTGCAAACTATATTTGTCAACTAAATTTGTTTCATTGATGCGAAAAGATAAAAAAATTAAGTTAGAATGAAGCAGAAACGTAAGTAAATTTTAAAGTCATAGATTTGGGGTGAGCCCTTGGCGAGACGCACTAAAAATGCCTCGAAGTGATAATGGGGGACGAACGTCTCAAGAGGCGTACGACTAGCAACTCGGGGCATAGGTATCCGGGCGTTGATGCACTTTTTGTAGTGAGCCGTAAGCCAAAGAGACTTTTTCAAATTAAAATAAAATTTGTTAAATAAGTCCCTAATATAATACCCAAATTCTCAAATGCCAGCTTGTAATTATTCAAAAGTTTTAAAAAGGAAATGAAACATTAAATACAAAGGTCAAGACCTTTTATTTTATTTTATTGCTAGAAGCCCTAATTTATGGCATTTTCCAATTCTTTACTTTGTCCGCTAGTCTGCTACTATCTACCAAAAGCAACAAACAATCAATTTGTTTTTTGCAAATACAAAGAAAACTACATCTCCTCCATTGAAGCAAATTCAAATTTTAAATTGCAAGTTAGTCATCCGTTTTGTTCATCCGTGTAGAAAATTTTATTCTTTTCAACTCAAATTACTTGTGCTTGTAAGTAGCATATAATAAATTATTTTGATTACTTTTTTGTGGGTATGAAGCACATCTATATATGTTTTTCACTTGATTATAGTATTCTTCAATTTTATGCAATTTTACCTATTTAAAAATATTTACTATAATTATATTATTTTATGAAATATTAAAAATTAAATACTCATAGGGCTTACGTCCCGCATCGACGAGACGTAACATCTTGAGGCTTACGCCTCGTCGATGCATATAAAAACCTCGCCTTACGCCTACGCCCTTTTGAAATATTTGTGTCCTACAGTTCGATCTGTTCGAAATGATTTAACTAGGAAAGGTTACATCGCCAAATAAACATGCCGCATTTTATATGAGTTTCTTTTTTGTTGGTAATTGTATTTTATTTGTGTTCGTCCATCGTCCGTGACATTTAAACACCTACCAAGTCTCTCGCCAGTGACGAGCAAAATTAGCCCATGCAAATATGATCTGCAATATTTAAGCAAATTAATTTGGGCATAGTTGTCAACATATTTAAAAGGATCAAATCATCTTTTTATTGTTTATGTGTTAGATATAGCCATAGCAAAGGAACAAAAAGTTCTCTTAATTTTATTTGATAGTTAATTAAATTAAAGAAATTAAAATTTGATTAGAATTGAGCAAATTAAGCTATGGAATCATTGTTTAGTCCATCCCAATTCAGCCAGAATAACCTTTGGGCTGGTATTAACCAAGTTATTGATTTAATTGTTTTTATTCACTCAAATTCAGTCCAAATCTCCATTTGAGACCCCTAATTACTAACGTCGTTTCTTGGTGATGTAATCTTGGAAATCGGATATATAACCACTGATCTTATCTGAGAGTCCGTATCGGCGTTTCTATGGGAACTCGAACACTATTATTTTATTACTAGGAGTGCTCGTTCTGGCGCTAGAGCCCCTTCATTTTTTGGCTTCAGATCACATGTCCACAAAACTCGTGCACTATTTTTTTTTATAAAAAAGTTATACTCTAGCTAGGTGTAAGTAACGCAATTCCATGAAATGTTAAGGAACACATGAGCTGCCTGCAACCCAAAGTGCTTTTGTCTTCTACTCACAATTTCAGCTATATATGTCTGTTTCCTACTTTAATTTCCTCCCAATTCCTTCAATGTATTTATTTCAGCGCATCTTTTGTATATATATATATACGGGTGAAACCGGACCCATGAATCGACCCGATTTCCGATAAAATAAATCGAGTATGGGACGTGATGAGAAGGAGCCGGAATCGAGGCAAGGGACTCATCGAGACAGGTTCCGGGGGACGACGCCCGCCCTCGAGAATATCGGGGTCGTGACCCCGGTATCGGTCCAAATCTTGAAAGACTTCAGAGAGCATTATCGGACGACCGAATATGATTAACAGGAGGCCATGATATCTATCGCGGCGTAGATCTCGGCACGTACCGGCGGAAATTCGGTGATTAGTTAAACGGAAGATTTTTTACCTTTTATGGAATTGTACCTAGAGTAGGACTCCCCTACTATATAAAGGGGGGGTCTAATTATTCATTAGACATATTGTAATACGCATACCAAGGCAATATACTATTATTCTTTTATTCAAAGCTCTTACGTTTGTTGGTTAGTGTTTCATTATTATAAGCCCGGGATCGAAGATGGGTACTGCCCTCGAGTCCAGAATCACCCCCCTTATTTTCAAGGGGTTTGATAATTTATTACATCTCTTATATGTGTATTCTAGTAATCTTTACCGTTTGTATTGGATAAATCCACGTATCCTTAAAATCACTTACAAATTTAATTGTTATTCATTTTTAGGGTAAACAGTTTGGCGCCCACAGTGGGGCTAAGGATAATAGTGGAAATTTGATACAAATTTCTATAACGCACCCTATTTTATACTTGTACTTTGAAGTGTCTTTAATTTCAAGTCAAAGTTTAAAATGTCAAACTCCCAATCTGCCCCTCTAAACGTGGATGCTGAGTCCGATCACCATGGCGAGAGCAACAATATGGTACCCAGTAACGAGGCGCCCCCTGTCGATCCTAACGGAGTTTCGACCGCAGACCCGATCGATGCTAACTCACATGTGGTCATTAATGTGAATTTGCCTACTGCTCCTGAGAACAGCGTCCGCGAGGGAGTCCGATCGGTAGCCCAAAATACACATGACGATGAAGGAGATGGGATCAACTTGCTAGTGATTTTCGAAATGCTACAGGCTCAACATGCAGCGATAGCCCAGTTGAAGAACCAAAGTCACACCCCCAGCAGAGTTGAGCCCGAGCTGTCCCAAAAAATCACTCGCAGAAACGAACCAGTCACGGAGAGGCCAAGTGAAGATGGACCCGAGACTAACCACAAGATCATACAAATGCTCGAGAAACTGACGAAATGGGTAAAATCGAGAGAAAAGAAAATCTAAGCCAATGATAAAAAGGTGGAAACCTACAATTCCAGGGTCGACCAAATCGCAGGAGCACCACCGATAATGAAGGGGCCAGATTCCAAGAAGTTTGTTCAAAACCTTTTCCTCCGAGAGCAGCTCTGAAGCCAATCCGAAAGAAGTTTCGCATGCCCGGGATTCCTAAGTATAATGGAACAATTGACCCAAATGAGCATGTGACCTCCTACACGTGTGCCATCAAAGGGAACGACTTGGAGGATGATGAGATCGAGTACGTCCTGCTGAAAAAGTTCAGGAAAACTTTGTCAAAGGGAGCTATGATATGGTATCACAACTTACCCCATAATTCTATTGACTCGTTTTCTATGCTTGCAGACTCTTTCGTGAAAGAACACGCCGGTGCCATCAAGGTCGAGATCAGGAAATCAAACATTTTTAAAGTAAAACAAAAAGATAATGAGATGCTCAAGGAATTCGTATCCCGGTTTCAAATGGAACGAATGGACATGCCTCCGGTCGCGGAAGATTGAGCCGTTCAGGCCTTCACCCAAGGAGTCAATACTCGAAGCTCATTGGCTTCACAACAGTTGAAGCAAAATCTGATAGAATATCTGGCTGTAACTTGGGCCGACGTACATAGCCGGTATCAATAAAAAATTAGGGTCGAAGATGATCAGCTTGAAGCCCCTTCTGAGTCAGTTTTTCCCGTCAGAGCTATAGACAGATCCAAAAGAGACATTGATCGTGAACCAAGATCAAATAGGGACCTGTATCAACCATACAATGGAGACCAAAAAGGTAATAGATATGGGCTAAACCCTATGAGAAGTGAAAGGAGAAGCGATCGAGGTCAAAATAATCGGGGACTCATGAGAAAAAGAGGTTTTGACAGGCCCATCGGGCCTAAGGAAGTACTAAAGTTATCAGAGTACAACTTCAACGTCGATGTTGCTCCCATCGTATCTGCCATCGGACGTATCAAAGAGACCAAGTGGCCTCGGCCTTTACAGTCCGATCCAACCCAAAGGGACCCCAACCTAATGTGTAATTATCATGGCACTTACGGCCCTATCCCATACAAGTTCGATAGCACAGCATACCTGGAATTTCTCAATTCAACCTAGCCCACAAGACTTCGAATCAAATTTCCAACATCCAAAATTTCCTATAAGATCAGAAGTTCTCATCTACATACCGTATAAGTCTGAACAAGCTGTACCAAAAGCCGTAACCATAACTCAAATACTCAAATTCAAATACCGCATAGCTCGAATGCTCGAAGCAATGATTTCTAATCACAGTATCGACTCAAATCAACCCAGTGCCGGTAATAAACCTCGTATAAGACAAAACCTCGTTCTAAAACCTTCGTACACTGCCGATGATGAAAGAGACATACTGAATTCATAACCATTCATTAGACCAACATGTCATGGAGCTCCCGTTCCTTATACAAGAACTATAGCCAATTTCAAAGATGACTTCCGATATTATCCTCCCAATTATACCACAATCAAATTCGATAGCATCCATACTAGGCCCAATGACCTCATCTCATCTAACACGACCACTCTAGTGACATGACACATCAATACAATCTAAAGCCACAACTCGTGCAATCCGTGCACCAGATAGCAACATTCCAAATGTACCCAATTGTAACATGACCCAAACAGGAGAACCGTTCAGCAAGCTAGACGGGTACCACCCCGACGCAATGCTAAGAACCCATCACACACCGCAGAACCATAACACACGAATCTTACACAAAGGATCATATTTCCACATAACTCTGTTGCAATACGCGACCCTATCCAAATACTGGTCCATATGAAACACCTCAAGCCACCCTGCTAAAATCAATAACCATGCGCAATTCGACATCAAGTACCCAAAGTGCATTATCATAACCATAGAGAAGCAAACAACACCATGTCAAAAAAACCCCGAAAGAACATGACCAATACACCATCAACCAAGCAATATCCAATACTATTCTCGCTCAAATTCCGTTATAAGTCCACAATAGACCCGCATCATATGTGTATGTAACCAACGAATCACAACTCCTTATAGCATAGAAGAGTAACTCACAGATCATTTCAGAATACGAATAAGCTTCACATCAACCGAATGGTAACTCCTTCAACAATAGCAGTATGGAGCCAACCAATCCGGCTCGGTGTAGAATACACATCCTAATTGGGCCTACCAATGGGCCCCAAATCAACTCTGGTCAGCCACCAATAGATAAATAACCTCCGAAAGTCCACAATGACTGAGTCATAATACATTCTATCATCTATCTAACTCCGGCCACAACTTCACAGTCCACACCCATGAAACAATCTACTCCTAAGAACTCCCAATCTCCAATTCCATAGAACACACGAATCACCATATTTGATTCCACCTCCACCGACCGAATGCCTAACACCTCTCTCACATACAATCATCCCACGGGAAATACTTTAAAAATTCTTCCGTGCCACCTGGCAAAAATTTGAATATCAGCAGTCGATCAACCCGGAGAGTGTCGCAATACCAGCGAAGTACCCATAAATCAAAACACACTGCCCCTTCAAAACTGAACTGTGACCTTGTACATGTAAATCTTATTCCCGCACAACACACCACATCTATTATGCCATCATGTGACAAGCATAAAAATTTCATTATCAACTCTGAGTCACTAGCAAATTACGTACCTTATTAGTTAGAAACCTCCTTCTTACTTCTTTCTAAGAGAAAAATAACACACAACACATTCCGTACACCGGTAGAAAATATCCGGTTCAGACCGTGGTAGAAACCATCATGAATACTTTGAAATTCATTTGCACATAACCAAGCAATCTGAACTGAATTCTTCTAACTCCACCAAGCCACACAGGTTTCCAAATCCAAGAGCATTGCCACGAAACCCCTGTAGATACTAGCCACGTCATAAGTATCCAAAGAATCGATCATACCCATTACTGTGCTAACCCAACCTACTATCAAGCTGTCCTATTTCTCCAAGTCCTTTCTAAATTGCCTTCAAATTGCTACTTTTTCCTTGTTAGAACACTACTATCCTTAACTAAAACTTGCCCCACGAACTCTAGCATAGAATCACACCGCCCTAAGGCTTATAAGCCGCTGAATTCCCTTTTTATATATCCCAAAGGTTCCACAACCAAAATTCTTACTTCGATGAGACTTTATGTGAACCTAAAATTGTTTCCTTCACCTTCTTGATACTGAAATGCATAATTCATAATGATATAAAATGCCACTAGTCTCGACACCGTTCAATGAAACTCCCAGTTTTCTAGCCATATATAAATCTTGAATCCATTGGAACCATTCTTGAGAGTCATCCACTCTACTCAAATCTCGAATTAACCAACCAAACGGATCGAAACCACCTGTGCCCCATTAGCATACCAACACCCAAGGGAAATAAAGAGTAACCCACACTCCTACGCAACCGAGCAAATTCCCGCTCCATGTACACTACATTCTTCATGAATAACCACTCAATTATTTTATGGTCCTCCTATAACCATAGAGTGTAAATACAACTTGTGTCCATAAATTCCTTACCGACGTCTCCGAATGACACAGCACTGAGTGCAACGACCACAAAATCCATAAATTCTCATGAGTTCATACTCGCCCACCATTTGTATAAGTCTGCACTTTCCCTATTGACATCAATTGTACGTTCAACAATACCTTTCTAACTCAAGTCATATTGCACCTGGCACGATAATCAGATCTTCATGCCTCTCTTCATTTCAAACATACTCCTTTTTGCTATGTTAAATCTTCCTTTGTACAGTAACCATCACTCCAAATAGAGTTTGCAGGCCAAATCACACACTAACACGATTCCAAACCATTCTACCCTTTCTCAAGGCGCACGACTACCCTACCAGTGAATTCATATACTAATCTGCCATTCTTACTTCGGTTAAATCATCTCCTTTAAGAAACTTCTCAACCTCTACTTCTCCTACTTGACCCGCTAGTACTCTCAACCACCGCGAAACACTTCCCGTCATGTCTTCCCTCATACCTTGCTACCCAACTGCTGCATCAAATCGAAATGCATCGCTATCGCACTTGAATAAATAAAATGTTACCGACGCTAAGTCTCTTCGAAGATCATCATTCTTGAGCCATTAACATTAAAAATATCCATTCGCAACCACAATTACTCCACAACCACTTACTCATCTTGAGTCTAAACTCATTTACAGACATGAGAATTTAATTTGTCCCAAAATTTAACAACGTGAATAGATCCTTCAAAACATTTACATTCGAGACCGTACGTCATATCAAAACGAAAATCAAGCGCCCAATGGCCTTCCTTTACATTTCAAGAAAACACTTCTTGTCACATTCACATTGTCTTAACACCTTTTGCAGTTATGTCATACTCACCACAAAGCCATTCCACCGCTCATCGATCCATAATTCCACTCGTATGGACATTATCGGACATATGAGCCCAAATGTATAGGTTACAACTGAAGCTACCGAGCCTAAGTTGCGGTCTAACCATGGACTCAAGTCCCCCAGACTGGCCCACCACCATAAACAGAGAATACACATCCCAACTTTCTTCATAGAATCACAAGCTGGCGATGCACAACCGATACCGAGCGCTCATGTGCGCATACAAATGCGTGGAAGGAATTCAAGGAGTTATGTTCCAAGCAGAATTGATTCCGCATAATAGAATACAAGAAAGTAAAATTTTCCTAAGGGTTCTGCAGCCTCTCGAAGATAAGTACAGACGTTTCCGTACTGACCCGCAAGACTCTACTAAACCTACTCATGACTCGTGAGACCTATGTAACCTAGGTTCTGATACCAATCAGTCACGTCCCAAAATCCTAACATGTCGTGATGGCGCCTATCGCGGAACTAGGCAAGCCGACTCATTCCAAAATAAACCGATATTTTCATTTTAAAAATAATTTCAACGCTATCTAGAATAAAAACCTTCGTAAGAGAGTTCAAACCAAAACAAAAGTGCGAAAAACAAAGCCCGACATCAGGGTGTCACTAAGTCATGAGCATCTAGATAATCAAGCTAATACAACCAGTGTCTAAATATCAATACAAGACAGAAAGGAATATAGAAGGAGAGTCAAGGTCCTGCGGACGCCGGCAACTACCTCGTAGTCTCCGATACTCGATCGTACTCGAACTCAACGACCTCCGTGATCAAACACACCTAGATCTACACATAAAGTGTATGGTATAGCATGAGTACAACCACCTCAGCAAGCAACAGAAATAAATAAAGAACTGAGAAAATCAAAATCGAGCTACAAATAATACAATCCTTTCAGAAATTTCAGTTAAGGAATTTAGGTACGCTTTCAAACTGGTGTTTCAAAAATCAGACGTTTTAAGCTCGTGCGACACAGTATAAGTCCTCTAAAACATCACAACAGAAATGACTAGCAACAAGGTGCATCAATAAATAAAAGCAATATACAGCCTCACATGGGCTACTGTCACTCATCTATCTCGATAGCTCAATCGCTCGGCTCCCAGCATCAATACTCACACTCAAGATACCTGCGCTCACTGGGGGTGTGTACAGACTCTGGAGGGGCTCCTACAACCCAAGCGCTATATTGTTGCGGCATGCAGCCCAACCCAATACTGCTGTGGCGTGCATCCCGGCCCAATACTGTTGTGGCGTGCATCCCGACCCAATACTGCTGCGGCGTGCAGCTCAATCCAAGCACTGCTGCGGTGTGCATCCCGATCCAATATCATGGCCCGAAGGCTTGTTGAGGCGTGCAACCCGATCTAACATTTACTACGGCGTGCAGCCCGATCCAACATATCTCACACAATGCTCAACCCGGCACTCAGGCCCTATATCAGTCACTAACCTTTCCAGCTTCACAATTATCACAACAATAGCCCAAACAAGGACTATAACAAGTACAAGTCAAATCATGGGAGATAACCGGAATAAAATGCATAAGCAAATAAGGACTGTGTATAAGACAACAATTTAACAGTCAATGCAGCAAGCTTACGACTACTACGGGCCCCAACATGTTTCCATATAACCTAAGCATGGTTTCTAACATGTAAGACAGTCAATACTTCGAAAGCAAGAGTGAACAGGTAATGACAAGGTATATTTGACTTTACAGTCTACCGGGACGGACCAAGTCTCTATCCCGCTCGGTGCCCGCTCACACGTCCAACACCTAACGTGTGCTTCACCTCTAAATATCGACATCATATGAATTTCTCGGGGTTTCGTACCCTCAAGACCAGATTTAAAACTGTTACTTACCTCAAACCAAGCAAAATCCTACTCCGCGATTCCCTTGCCTCTCAAATAGGCCTCCAAATGTCCCGAATCTAGCCACAAGAAATACAATACGATCAATATAGGCTAAAGGAATCAATTCCACAAGAAAAATACCAAATTAGGCTCAAAACCCGAAATTGGCTCAAACCCCCCCTCTAGGCCCACGTCTCGAAATCAGATAAAAGTTACTAAACTAGAAAGCCCATTCACTCACGAGTCCGTACATACAAAATTTATCCAAATCCGACATTATTTGGTCCTTCAAATCCTTAAATTACTCTCCAAAAATCTCAAGCCCTAACCCCTCATTTTCACTCCAAAATCGTACTAATTAATGATGAACAAAGCCATAGATTCACGAAATTTATATTATTATGGTTAGGATCACTTACCCCAATGTATTTCCTTGGAAACCTTCGAAAAATCGCCTCTCTCCCGAGTTTCTCAAATCTAAAAATTGAAAAATTAAGACAAAACCACGAGCTGGGGCTTTTCTGCCCAGCACATTCGCACCTGCGGCCAAATGTCTGCTCCTGTGGAACCGCACCTGTGGTCAAATCCTCGCACCTTCGAGAACCACTTAAGACCTCAAATTCTGCACCTGCGCCCCAGGTTTCGCACCTGCGGGCGCGCACCCGCGCAATACTTCCGCTTCTGCGGAACCGGCTTAACTCTTCCTTTCCGCATCTGCGCTCAAGGCCTCGCACCTGCGGGCTCACAGATGCGGCAAATCCTCTGCACCTGTGTTCGCAGCCTTGGTCTTCCATTTCCGCATCTGCGGCTACCCCAAACGCACCTGCGACCTCGCACCTGTGACTCCCCTTTCCGCAGGTGCGGAAATAACAGTAGCAGCAGCTTCAGCTGTATTTTCCAACTTTGACAAATCCGTTAACCACCCGGAATCACCGCGAGGCCCTCGGGTCCTCAACCAAAAATACCAATAAGTCATATATGGACATACAAACTTAGTAGAACCTTCGAATCACTCAAAACAACATCAAAATATCAAATTACCCTCGGATTCAAGCCTAAGAACTTCTAAACTTCCAAATTCGACAACCGATGCCGAAACTAACCAAACCACGTCTAAATGACCTCAAATTTTGCACATACGTCACAAATGACACTACAAACCTACTCCAATTTACAAAATTTCATTCCGACTCCGATATCAAATATTTCATTGTCGACCAAAAATTGCCAAATTTCCAATTTCACCAATTCAAGCCTAATTCTACCACGGACCTCAAAATCACATTCCAGATGCACTCCTAAGTCCATAATCACCTAACGGAGTTAAGGGAACCATCGGAATTCCAATCCGAGGTCAAATGCTAAAATGTCAAACTTGGTCAACTCTCCCAATTTAAAGCTTTAACAATGAAATTCTTTCTTCCAATTCGATTCCGAAATACTTGCAAACCAAAAATGACGATTCACACAAGTCAAAGTACATCATACGGAGCTACTTATGCGCTCAAACAACCGAGCGAAGTGAAAATGTTCAAAACAACCGGTCGGGTCGTTACAACCAAGGAAGAGACCAAATAGCAATCACTGACGCCGGTCCCGACCGAACTAGAAAGATAGGGGACGAGTGAGGATGACGACTACAGAGTTCCCAAGTCTTTCAAGCCCTCGACGATTCTAACACCACCAAATCAATGGTCGAGGAACTGGAGCAAGTCATATTGATCGAGCACCTGCCCGATCGCAAGGTATACCTGGGAACGGGGTTAAGTCCTAAGCTCAGGAAAAAACTCATTAAGTTCCTTATAGCTAATATATATTATTTCGCTTGGTCCCACCATGACATGACAAGGATACCGCCGGAAATAACTACTCACAAGCTGAGCCTGGATCCGAAGTTCCACCCAATCAAATAGAATAGGAGGCCTCAATCTGAAGTCAAGCATGTATTTATCAAAGATAAGGTATCAAAAATCCTTAAAATAGGATCCATTCGGGTGGTTAAGTACCCGAATTGGTTAGCAAACATAGTGGTAGTCCCTAAAAAGGGGAATATATTAAGAACGTGTGTATACTACAAAGACTTGAATAAGGCATGCCCTAAGGACTCTTTCTCTTTGCCCAACATCAATCGCATGATCGATGCCACGGCCGTCCACAAGACCCTCAGTTTTCTCGATGCCTATTTTGGGTACAACCAAAATCGGATGGACCCGGGCGACCAAGACAAAACGTCTTTCATCACTAAATACGACACCTACTGCTATAACGTAATGCCATTTGGACTAAACAATGCCGGTGCCACTTACCAACGCCTAGTAAATCGGATGTTCGAAGAACAAATAGGAAAATCAATGGAGGTTTACATTGACGATATGTTAGTTAAGTCCCTACGAGCAGAGGACTGTTTGAAATATTTCTAGGAAACCTTCGACATATTGAAGAAATACAACATGAAGCTGAACCCGGAGAAATGTGCATTCAAAGTCGGGTCCGGGAAATTTCTCGGATTCATGGTGTCTAATCGGGGAATCGATATCAACCCCAATAAAATCAAGGCCATAGAGGACATTACCGTGGTGGACAATGTCAAGGTCGTTCAAAGGTTAACCGGGCGCATAGCCATCTTGGGTCGATTCATTTCAAGGTCTTCCGACAAGAGCCATCGGTTCATCTCGTTATTGAAGAAGAAGACTAATTTCTCATGGACCCCAGAGTTCCAACAAGCCTTAGAGGAACTCAAGAGGTACCTTTAGAGCCTGACTTTGTTTCATACTCCGAAGACAGACGAGCAGTTGTACCTATACTAGGCGATATTCGAGATATCGGTAAGTGGTGTCCTAGTCTGGGAAGAGGAAGGTACGCAATTTACTATCTATTATGTTAGTAGGTCTCTGGGCTTGGCCGAAACTAGGTATCCTCACTTGGAAAAATTGGCGCTCGCTTTGATAAGCGCTTCTAGGAAGTTATAACCGTATTTTCAATGCCATCTCATATGTGTCGTAACTACTTACCCGTTGAGGACCATAATTCATAAACTCGAGCTCTCGGGGAGATTAGCCAAATGGGCCGTAGAAATCAGCGGGTACAATATCAAATATCGACCTCGAACTGCCATTACATCTTAAATTTTGGCGGAATTCATTGTAGACTTCACGCCGGCCCTAATATCCGAAATCAAAAGGGAATTGTTGTTGAACTCGGGGATTTCCTTAGGAATCTAGACTATCTTTGCGGACGGTACCTCGAACGCAAAAGGGTCCGTACTTGGCATCGTGTTGAAACCACCGATGGGTAATGTAGTTAGGAAATCTATTAGAACTGTAAAATTGACTAATAACGAGGTTGAGTATGAGGCCATGATTGCAGGTCTCTAACTGGCTAAAATCTTGGGGACCGAGGTGATCGAAGCTAAGTGTGATTTCCTCCTCGTGGTAAACCAAGCCAATGGGACGTTCGAAGTCAAAGAGGAACGAATGTGAAGGTACCTGGATAAGCTACAGGTCTCTAACTGGATAAAAGTGACTAATAACGAGGTTGAGTATGAGGCCATGATTGCAGGTCTCTAACTGGCTAAAATCTTGGGGACCGAGGTGATCGAAGCTAAGTGTGATTTCCTCCTCGTGGTAAACCAAGCCAATGGGACGTTCGAAGTCAAAGAGGAACGAATGTGAAGGTACCTGGATAAGCTACAGGTCTCTAACTGGATAAAAGTGACTAATAACGAGGTTGAGTATGAGGCCATGATTGCAGGTCTCTAACTGGCTAAAATCTTGGGGACCGAGGTGATCGAAGCTAAGTGTGATTTCCTCCTCGTGGTAAACCAAGCCAATGGGACGTTCGAAGTCAAAGAGGAACGAATGTGAAGGTACCTGGATAAGCTACAGGTCTCTAACTGGATAAAAGTGACTAATAACGAGGTTGAGTATGAGGCCATGATTGCAGGTCTCTAACTGGCTAAAATCTTGGGGGCCGAGGTGATCGAAGCTAAGTGTGATTTCCTCCTCGTAGTAAACCAAGCCAATGGGACGTTCGAAGTCAAAGAGGAACGAATGTGAAGGTACCTGGATAAGCTACAGGTAATGCTACATCGGTTCAAGGAATGGACCTTGCAACATATACCTCGGGACCAAACCAGCGAAGCTGATGCTCTTGCTAACTTGGGATCGTCGGTTGATGACGATGAATTCAGCTCGAGAACAGTCGAATAGCTCATGAAATCGGTAGTGGAAGAAGGCCACGCCAAGATAAACTCGACAAGCCTGACCTGAGACTGGAGAAACAAGTACATAGATTACCAGAAGACCAGAAAGTTGCCCTCGAATCCTAAAGAATCGAGAGCTCTACACACAAAGGCGACCAAGTTCAGCCTCTCCGAGGACAACACCCTATTCAGGATAACGTTCGATGGACCACTCGCCATATGTCTGGGTCCGAGAGATACCGAATATATTTTGAGGGACGGTTCACGAAGGCACCGACGGGAACTATTTGGGCGCTGAATCGTTAGTTCGTAAAATAATCAGAGCCGGCACTGGATCGACATAGAGTAAGACGCAAATGAGTTCTTGTGAAAATGCAATGGATGCCAGAGGCATGTACCGATGATTCATCAGCCCAGGGAGCTACTACATTCGGTCTTGTCACCCTGGCCATTCATTAAATGGGGAATGGACATCGTCGGCCCCCTTCCATGGGCCCCCGGTAAGGCTCAATTTATATTTTTTATGACTGAATATTTTTCTAAATAGGTGGAAGCCCAGACATTTGAGAAAGTCAGGGAGAAAGAAGTTATTGATTTTATTTGGGACCACATAATATGCCAGTTCGAAATGTCGGCTGAGATCGTGTGCGACAATGGGAAGCAGTTCATCGGCAGTAAGGTGAGTAAATGTTTTGAGGACCATAAGATCAAAAGGATCCTATCAACACCCTATCACCCTAGTGGGAACGGGCATGCAGAGTCTACAAACAAACCAATACTCCAAAATCTTAAGAAGAGGTCGGTTGACGCCAAAGGAAAATGAAAGGAAATTTTACCCGAAGTTCTATGGGCGTATCGTATAACCTTAAAATCTAGTACCGGGACCACCCTATTCTCGCTGTTCTATGGTGCTGAAGCTCTAATACCGGTCGAAGTAGGAGAACTGAGTCTCAGGTTACGATATGTGACCGGGGAGTCAAACGATGAGGCCATGAGAACGAGCCTAGAACTGTTAGACGAGAGGCGCAAGGCCGCCCTCGTCCGGTTGGCCGCCCAAAAATAATGGATCGAAAGGTATTTCAACCGGAGAGCCAACCTATGACACTTCTATATCGTGGATTGTGTTAAGAAAAGTGTCATTAAACACCTGGAACCCGAACGAAGGTAAGCTTGGACCGAATTGGGAAGGCCCGTATCGAATTATCAAAATCACCGGAAAAGGATCGTACAAACTCGAAGCAGGGAACGGTGTGCGACTACCGAACAACTGGAACGTGACCCACTTAAAATGGTACTACTACTAAGGTACGACCCCATTCTTTCTTTTCTTTACATATATTACGAATTAAACTAACACTTGCAAGCAACAACCAAAGAATGATGCAGTTGGTAGGCCTGAAAGTACGCATTGCACTCTTTTACCCTTGAACCGGTTTTGTCCCAAATGGGTTTTCCGGCAAGGTTTTTAACGAGGCAATAGTAGATCGTGCTAACTTAGAATTGAAGACCGGCTATGAACCAGAGTCGAGGGTCACATCAACAATATCCAAGCGCAGTCTACGATCGTCCTCAAATACTGGGGGCCATCACCCTCAGATGATGATTTTAGCGAGGAAAGAAACTTTGTGCTCAAACAGTCTAGGCTCGGTGGATAGGATTTATTATAAGGGACAATCGATCAAATGAACTATGCACACATACACCACTTAAGATATAACACAAAGCTTGTCCACATTTACAATCTTGTATGTTGCGCACATAAGTGAAAGAAAGTTTCTACCTTGTAGATATATATATATATATATATATATATATATTTTGTCTCCTAAAAACTACTACATTTTGTTCCTTAAGGACATCGAGCCCAAGGTCACCTCTATCCGGATCCAAGAGAACACCCCCACTCGGGGGACTATTTTCCAAGGCAAACTCAGATGGCTCGGGCTGTCGAAGCTCGGTGGCACAAAAACCTATTAGGCAATGCCCGTACTTTAAAGGCTACGGTCACCCACACTCGGGGACTATCATCCTAGGCAATCCCAAATGGCTTGGGTATCGAAACCCGGGGAAATAAGTCTATTGGGCAATACCCAAACTTAAAAGGATACGGTCACCCTAGAAACGACTCGGTGACGTCCAAAATACGTAACCAAAACATAAGGCCTTCACAAATTCCAAACCGGTCCAAAGGCTACCCTCGCCAAAATTATAATATAAAAATTTCTAAGTAATCACTTTGGGGAAAACTTCCGGTCGTACCAAGCCCCCACGCGTTTTAAGCAAAATTTCATCGAGAACAAGCCTTGTTCGAACCTCCGAATAATACCTTATTACTATGTGCTAAGGCATTTAAAATCTTTGAAATCGTAAAGAAAAAGCCAAAAGAAACAAACTTGAAAATTGCCAAAGGGAAAAATGAAAAGCCTGGTATAGATATAAATATCTTTACAAAGGCCAAACAGCCTGAACAAAATATACAAAAACACAAAAACAAAGATAATCTACAAGGCACCTAAGCCTGATATTTGTTGGAGCCCGCCTCCTCATCGAGACCATCGGGGTCTTTTTCGCCCTCATATTTGCCGGAACCCTTGGAGCCTTCCTCGTCCTCGGGATCTGCCAACTTATTGGCCTCGGCCTCGAGCATCTTAGCATTTTTTATCTCGGCCGAAAGGTCGAAAACCCGGGCATGAAATTCCTCGAGAGCCTCTCTTCGGGACTGCCACTTCACGTATTCGACAATGACTTTCAGGCGGTCCTGCATCGGCCCTGATTATTTTCACCGTTGACTTGGACATTTTAAGCTCCTTGTGAAGGGTATCCCGCCCAGCAATGGCCGAGCACAGTTGAGACTAGAGGTCTTAGATTTTTTAGGACCGAGCCTAGGCATTCTCCCTCGCCGATTGAAGTTGGACCTCCGCCGAGGCCAGCTGCTCCCGGGCAGTCTCATTTTCCAAATCCAATCGGTCTATGTTTTCCTTCCACTCCTCGGCTATGACCTTGACCTCGTCCATCTCGGCTCGAAGCTGGTCGATCCGATCAAGCTTCTGTTGGTCCTGCGAGTTTTGACAGTTAGTCGCCGAGCATAACTTGTCATCACTAACTTCGAAGATCTTTACCTGTTCCACCAGGTCGGTATGTTCTTTTTGAGCTGCGTCCAACTCAGCCCGGAGATTCTTGACTTCTCCTTCGCGTTGTTCGCTGAAAAGCTTATACATGTCACTCTTCTCAACAAGCCCTTTGACATCGGCCTCGAGTTGGCTAAGCTCATCTCGGTACATGAGAAAGGTTTATGGTGGAGCAACGAGGCCTATAAAATGTGAAAATAAAAGGCATTAGAGTCATCAAAAACTGAATACGAAGATAAAAGAGTGTGATAACACTTTACTCGATTCATCGCCTGTTGTGCTTCGTTGAACAAGCATGGCGCATCCACCTTGTTCATTTTTGCCTGGTCTTCTTCGGTTACCAGGAACCGGAGGTAGCTAGCTACCTCGACAGAGGAGGAAAGAACTAGGACATCTTCCGGGATGGTGATAACAACTGATCGCTTCCAGCTAGGATCCGTGCTCGAAGAGGGGAACCAGTTGACCAACCTCGGGCTCGAGTTTGGCTCACCGACCTCTGAGGATGAACTTTTCCTCCGCACCTCTAAGTCACCCAACCCAGAAAAGTTTTCCAGGGCAGTTGAGTCTACACTATCAAAGAAGCATCAGATGGGATCGTCCGCTCCATGAGCCCCTTCATTCGATCGCTCCTTCGTCGCTCGGGCTTCATTAAACATGTACTCTATACCGGCCTCGTGAACTTGAGGGGGATTAGCCTCCGTCGTTTCCCCCTCGACTGCCACTTGTTCCTCTAGAACGGATGGCTCGCGAGCCACAAAAAGATCGTCCTCCTCGGTCTCGTCCCTGAGCCGGAAGAGTGAATCTGAGTCAGGCACTCGGGAGCTGGAGGTTTCCTTTGGCTTATGAGCTAACCTTCTCCTTGGTTTCTTCTTCTCCGAGCTCGGGGAACTCGGGGCCCTCCTCCTTTTATTCTCTCCTATTGTGGCTCCGGGCTGCCCCAAAGTATAAGGATCAACAGGAAGGTTCTCGCCCCCTACCAAGGGCCTAAACTTGATGGTCCTAGGCAAGCCTGCAAAAAAAAAGAGAAACAATGAGGACATAGTGTTGAAAAGGAAAGTCTAGTGCTACTTACTCGGAGAGAGGAATCTTACCGTGAGAATGGGCCTCCCAGCGGCCCTTCGAGAGCTCGCGCGACGAGTGTTCGACACAAGGCATCTGTGAACAAATGCCTCCGATCCATTCCTTGAGCCGAGGAATGGAGTTTTGGACTCGAGCGAGGGCTGCACCACAGCAAGCACCGATAAGAAAATTGAAGATGAAACGTAAAATCAACGTTTTAAAAGAGTTATACTTACGTGATACGTTCCACTTCTCGGGGAACGGCCTCCACTCGACAGGTATCATGTCGGTGGTCCTCACTCGGACAAAGCGTCCTTGCCAACTCCGATCCCGATCCTTGTTGATACTTGAAAAGCGGGCTTTGCTGGCCCGGTGTACAAGCTTTATCAGTCCCCCTCTGAAAGATTCGGGGACTGTACAAGCGGAGTAGATGATCGATGGTGAACGTACATGAGTCGATTTTGTTCACAAATAATTGGAGGAGGATCACGATCATCCACAGCGATGGGTGGATTTGGACGAGGCATACGTCATACCTCCTGCAAAAGTCCAAGATTACCGAGTCCACCGGGCCCAATGTAAAAGGATAAATATAAACACTCAGATATCCCTCAACATGGGTAGTGATGTCGTCATCGGGCCCGGGAATCACTACATCCTTATCCGCCAGCCGCAATCCTTTTGCACTGCAGGAAGAACAACCTCAATAATGGAGCAGATGTATCGTGACACCGCCTCGCATCAGCCTTGAAGCGAAGAGGGCTTATCGACCTTGAAGTCATCATTAACCGAACACCCCCCGGGGACGAACATTTTCAAGGGGGGCTCGGCTGCCGATTCATCAGTGTCCGCACCAGGAGCGGACCTCTCGAAGACGACCACATTAGAGGCGGTCTCCTCGACCTCAGTGATTGGTTGCAAAGTAGAAGGAGCTTCTTTCCGGGGAAAGGTCTTGGAAGTCTTTGCCATTTTTATTTATCTAGATAAGAAGGTTTGAAGGTATGAACGAGAATGAGGAGATAAATGGTGAGAACTTGTTAAGAAAATCAAGCACATTGTCTTAAGTGAGGGGTAAAAGAAAGGTTGCAATCTGAAGAACAAAGGTAAGAATATTGAAGAATGGAGGAAGATAGTGATATCTTGAAGGATCGAAGGTAGAAGCTTGGTCAAAAGTAAAAAATGAATGAAAGAAGGGGTATTTATAAGGGCTTCACGTCGTTTCGCATCCAGGAGCGGCCTGCCGACGGCTGACATGTGGTGGGGGTCATTATGACGCAACTGATAAGACGTTTCAGTTTTTTTATCGTTTTGTATCATAGCGTGTTGGAGAAGAGATCAAAGAACTCATGTCGTTCCTCGTCGTATCCGTAAAACTTACTCTCCAAGAAACGAGGGGACTATCTGTATACTGTTGAAATCGAACCCATGAGATGGCCCGATTTCCGATAAAATAAATCGAGTAAGGGACGTGATGACAAGGAGCCGAAATCAAGGTAAAGGGACTCATCGAGATAGGTTCTGGGGGACAACGCCCGCCCTCGAGAATATCGGGGACGTGACCTCGGTATCGGTCCAAAGCTTAAAAGATTTCAGAGAGCATTATCGGGGGACCGAACATGATTAACAGGAGGCCGTGATATCCGTGACCGGTCAGATATCGCGGCGTGGATTTCGGCACGTACCGACGGAAATCCGGTGATTAGTTAAACATAGAATTTTTTACCTTTTATGGTATTGTACCTAGAGTAGGATTCCTCTACTATATAAAGGGGGTTTGATTATTCATTAGACATATTGTAATACGCATACCAAGACAATATACTATTATTCTGTTATTCAAAACTCTTATGTTTGTTGGTTAGTGCTTCATTATTATAAGCCCGGGATTGAAGACGATACTTCATTGAGGCTTTCCTCGAGTCCAAAATCATCCCCCTTATTTTCAAGCGGTTTGATAATTTATTACATTTCTTATCTGTTTATTCTAGTAATCTTTACCGTTTGTATTGAATAAATTCACATATCCTTAAAATCACTTACAAATTTAATTGTTATCCGTTTTATAGAGTAAACGGTATAGATCAACTTTGGTTTTCAAAAATAACTTTGTTAGTCAGCAAACGAAAAAAAGAAAAGAAAAAAAAACACAGGTATAACTTCTTCGTACATTAACATGGATGTAAAAGAACATATATAGTGTCAAATCATTTAAATGATACTGCATATAATAATATATACCTGAGCATGTGAATAATAAGTGAAAGCAGTTGAAGCTAGTAGCTATATATTAAAACAAAGTGGTTCGGTGGAAAAGTCTTTACGTACAGTATTGTAAAGTATACTTTAGAGCTAATAAGCAAAATCCGAAAAACTATTACGTACGCTTTTAACTCAATAAACAAAAAAACAAAATAGAAAAGAAAAAGATAAATACTAGTAGCAACAAATTTTTTAATTAGATTGTTAGGTCTTTGTCACTTGCCATCTGAGCAATATATATAATTCCTTTCTCCCCCGTTTATCTTCTGCAACAAATGTCCAGAGATGACGAAACTTCAAGTGGTATCTACATGTGTAATTATGCCAGGCAAACCCATAGACAGAAACTCTCCTACCAAAAATATTCACTTAACTCCATGGGATCTTCAACTCCTCACAGTAGATCCAATCCAAAAAGGACTACTTTTCCGAAAACCAAATCCTCAGCAACATAGAGAGTTAGCAACATCATCAGAAATCATCAATCGCCTTAAAACCTCACTCTATGATACTCTAAATTTTTTTCCTCTCCTTGCCGGTCGACTTGATGCTTGTAAAAACAGTGACAACACCTTATCTTTCTTTATTAATTGCAGCAATGAACGAGCTGAATTCACTCATGCCACTGCACCAGGTTTGACTGTGGCTGATATCGTGGAGCCAACTTATGTGCCAAAGATTGTCAAATCATTCTTTCCACTGAATGGAGTTCGCAACTTTGAAGGTGTTTTCAATTGTGTGGATATATTATATCATCTAAAAATTTAATTAAGAGAGCATATGTTTAGTTAAATGTTATTCCCTCCGTCTAGTTTGTGTCAACCTTTTCAAAGTATTATGGTCAAACTGGCTAATGGTTGGTCTAAAATAGAATTTTTAAAATAAAATTTACAGATACTACATAAAAAAAAAATATAAATCACAATGGTTAACAATTTCAAAATAATTAAAAAATATTTGCAATAAACACAATCAAAGAAAATCTTATTTGTCTCATCATAGTACTTAATTATGTACTTCAATACGCCTCTCATGTATCGATCTGGTTCTCTTTCATGGGCCAAACACTGAAAAAAAAAATATTTTGCTTTTCTAGGCGGTGGTTTTTGAATTCCTAACCTCTATTTGCCCTAATATCATATTAAATTATGTGAGTTATCTCACTTAAAAGTTTAAATTATTATAGACATAATATATATTTATTTACTTATTACTCTATACTAATTATGTTATGTTTCTATCAGGTGTTTCTAAACCTTTGTTGGCCGTGCAAGTCACTGAGCTAGTGGATGGATTCTTCATTGGATGCACTATCAATCATTGTGTAGCCGATGGGACTTCTTTCTGGCATTTCTTCAATTCTTGGTCCGAAATATCACGCACTAGAAGTTCTAATCTTACAGTGAATAAACTGCCGGTCCTAGAACGTTGGTTTCCTAAATTTACTGCTTCCCAAATTCATGTCACTTTACCTAAAGAACATCTGTACGATGAATTTGATCCACCTCTGTTGGAAGAAAGAGTTTTCCATTTTAGCAAGGAGAACATAGCTCAGCTCAAAGCCAAAGCCAACTCTGAATTTGGAACCGACCAAAAGACTTGTATCTCTTCTTTACAAGCCGTTTTGGCTCATCTATGGCAATCTGTTATTCGTTGCCGCACTGGTACAAAAGCTGACGAAAAATTTAGTTTCAAAATACTTATAGGTGCAAGACCAAGGCTTCAGCCGCCTTTACGTGAAGGCTATTTTGGAAATGCAGTACATTTTGTGAACGTGACAACCACAGCCAGAGAGTTGCTAGAGAATAATTCGGGTGAGTGACAGATGTATAGTTTAAGGAATGATTCAATTGAAGCCACAATCTTATATTCCTTTTGTTTCAAATTATGTCATACATTTCAAATTTCTATAATCACTCGAGATCTTCTTTGACCAAATATTTTGTATGACTTTTAAATATTTGAATTTTTAATTATTGTTACTTTTAGTGTTTTTTTTGTAATTTTCAAATATGTATTTTTCTCAAATAACTTAAAGATTCTATATCCGAATTTGCAAAAATTTGACTCTCGAAATTCGAATCGCATAATTAAATTGGCTCTGACGACTAATTAAATGTTATGTTTTGAATTTATATTTTAAATTTTTTTTAGAGCCTATAAATTAAATTCTGACTTCATTTGTGGTTCAGGTTGGGCCGCTTTGCAAATGAATAAGGTGGTAGCCATGCAAACCCACGAAGAAGTTATGAACTTTTACCAAAGTTGGGTGAAAAATCCAAAGATAGTGAAAAAGAGTGAGGTGGTGACTAATAGCTTGATTGCTAGCAGCTCGCCGCGTTTCGACGTGTACGGCAATGATTTTGGATGGGGGAGGCCAATTGCTGTGAGAAGTGGGGCTGGAAACAAACATGATGGGAAAATGACAATTTTTAGTGGTGTGGAAGAAGGAAGTATTGACATTGAAGCTTGTTTGACCCCTGAAACTTTGCATACTATGGGAGAAGATGTAAAATTCATGGAAGCTATTACCGTTTGAAATTTACACGAAAATTATAATGTAATAATGGAGATTAATGCTTCACAAAAGCGTGGGGAATAAGTATATATTTAACATCTGTGTCAGATTTTTTATTTTTTATATAATAAACCAATAAATAGAAGTAAATTAAAGTTGCATTGAGATGAGTAAAAATTTTATGCGATGTTTGATTTATCAAATTAACTTTTGACAAGCTATTTCAATATCTTTTCACAATAATGCGTAAACACAATTAATATTTCAGTCTTGAGTCATTTAAATTGCACGACTTGATCACATAAAAAGCTTGAGAGTGGGCACTTGAAGATCATTCTTGTGCAAATGCCATTAGTTGCTGTTCCAACACAACCCAAACGAGAACACTATATCATAAACATTGTAATTTACAATAGTCTAATAAACACTTGTAATTGTTTCGGTTTTATATCCCGGTCCTTCTATTTCACTTTCTTTCATCCAACATCTTCTACTTGATTAAAATTTATGTTTTGAAACTTTGTGACTATGTGTGTCTCACAATCGCGCAATATCAGAATCCACATGTAATAAAATATTTCATGTCATTTTTTATTTTACAAAAAATAAAAAATAACCCTTTTGACTTTTTGCCTTTAATTTTTTCCATACTCCACCATCTCTTCTCCTTACCCCCAACAACCCCACCACTGCCATTGCCGGAAAATTCCTCCGGCTACCGGAGAACTCGCAAGCTAGCCACAATAAAACTCTTCCACACTTCTCCATCTTTATTCCTTCACCGATACAACCAAAAAGATAAATTCACTTCCCAACCATCTCCCGAATTTCACTTCTCCATTATCTAGAGATCAATCTTCATTCTCCATTGGTTTCTTATTATTGACAAACAACACACTTCATTTCTAGATAAACTGAACAGATTTTTTTTCTTCAAAAAAGCAGATTCATTTCTCCATTAAAATCGAACAACCCATCCTTTGCTCTTTAGAAAAGTGTCATCTGGAAATTACAATGATTTTTGTCAGTTGGATGAGAATAGGTTCAAGGTAAAATGGTTTTTGGCTGAAAATTAGGAGGGAGAACGGGAAG
>AWOL01S0003627.1:92296-116356 GCA_000715115.1 Nicotiana otophora
GAAAGTGTAAGTTTCTTAGAGTAATTCGTTTCTTTCCAGTTTTGACATCCGGACTCGGTACTTGACTACGCAATCCCGGTTTAATCCCTTAGGCTTCCACTCAGACTTCAAATATCCAAATAGCTCAAATTTGTTCCGTAACATCTAAATAACTCGGAATCACTCCTACACGGCATAATACACACAATAAGTATGAAACACTACTAATTAAAGCTCAACATAAGAAAAGTGCAGTAAATTAGAGTGCAATAAGCGACTAAAATACGGGATTATAGCCTACCATCAACATCCCACACTTAAACCATTGCTCGTCCTCAAGCAATCAAACTACACTTCACATAGACACGATCTTTTTTAAATAACTCTCCTAACTCATCACACCAAAAATAATGAAACAGATTAAGCACAATACCGTAACATTCTCACCTCAAGATTTAACTCAAAAGCACCACGTATTTTTCACAACTCGCTTATTTACTCTAACACAGAGGTCAATGACAATTCCTTTTCTTCATGAATCAAGTGCCCTCACCCAACAATAGAGAGTAGTTCCACACACAATAAAAGTTAAGAATAATTAGGAACTCAAAATAAAAAGAATTCACTCACTCTCAGAAACAACATTCATATGCCACAAAAGATGCACCATAGGCTTGCCCGTAGTGTACTACTCTACTAATCGAGCTTATTCAGTCAAGGATCAAGTAGGACTTTAATTGATTGTCATGTAGGCCGCAAGACGGGTAGGATACATTTAGATATAAGAGTAACTACACATCCCTAAGCACTTTGAATACATATACTTAACCTTTAAACCCCACACTTATGTCAAACCATAACTCCACCTTCACATCCGTATATATCAACTCCCAACTTCTTTAAGCACAAATACATCAAGAGTTACCACTATCAATGAATCTAAACTATTTGTTTTCTTCATTTTACTTTTCGATTCAAGTGGCTCATACTTCTTCACAATAGTGCACCTTTCTCCGTATTTCAATAGTTTCACTCAAAAGCCAAGCCAACCACCACACACTTCAACTTTTATAAAGTTCATACCAATTTCAAGTGTTCACGAGAGGTAAATAGTTCAAATATATGGTTAATTCAAATAAAAGGGTAAGGCTTGTAATGTGGTTACCAAGCAAAATTACAGGCTTAACGGGGTTAACTAAGATACATAATAATTTGGTGGGTAAAATATATAGCTAGCTCAACAAAGAAACGCCTATATCACATCCAAGACTGAACAAATCTACTATTTTGCTTTACAAACATACGGGGCAAGTTCTAGACATCAAATACAGTGCACAAAATACACAAACCTCATAATTCACTCAGGATTAGACTCATCAAGACACTCTAATCAAAGTAGTTAAGCAAAGTTAAGATCATATAATTTAAGGTGCTTATACAAGAGTCTAAAACTGAGCCTAAACGTCACAACTAAAGCACTTACTATTCTCAAGGCATAATATAGTCAAGAGATATTGCTTTCATTTCAAATCACAGCACAAGGTTTCCTACTCCCCAAAACAATAAAAATTAACTACATCTAGTTCAAACAAAACCCTTGAAAACGAAACGCGACACAAAGAAAAATCAAGGGGGAATTATTATACTACCTAAAGAAAATAATATATATAGTTTTATTTTTTTTCCGACTTAATCCCTCAAGAAACCTGTCGAATGATATCCATCGTCGGGAAAAATAAAATTTTTTAAAATTTTCAATCAAATGAATTACAAAAAACACATGAATTATAAAAAACACACATAGACATTAATACATTCTATACATATATACATATCCCCACCCCACACTTTAAATTCTATTATGTCCCTATGACACACAAATAAAAAAAAAAGAGGTAAGGACAACTTCCCTCAACATCTAGTCGGGGTTTGAATCGAAGTTGGGCTCCATCCCTCGTGCCCGAACTAATGCTTCTTCTCAGCCTTCTTGGGGTACACCTTACACTGATATCTTTCACTCACTGTAGCCTTCTCTGTCATGCCCTTCACTTTTCGCACAACACTAGCATCTAACTTCTCCCTTTTTACTCCAGTTTCTACATCCATCTCAAAAGTCACAGTTTCCTCGCCCACTCTAAGCATGAGTTTTATTTCATGTATATCTAATATTGCTCTACCCATTGCTAGGAATGGTCTTCCTAGTATAAAGGGGACCTCCTTGTTCTCTTACATATTAACCACTATGAAATCCACATGGAATACAAACTTATCTACCCGAACTAAGACATCTTCAACTATTCCCTCGGGTATTAGAGTCGTTTGGTCTGCCAGCTGCAAAGATATAGGTGTAGACCTTATCTCTCTAATCTCCTTTTCCAGTTTCCTGTAAATAGATAGAGGCATTAAATTAATTGAAGCACCAGAATCACATAGAGACTTATCAAAATTAGTAATGTTTAAAGAACAAGGTATGGTAAAACTCTCTGGATCTCCACACTTTTGTGGGAGTTTGTTTTGCAATATTGCTCTGCAATGCTCTGTGAGCTTGACCACTGAGGTCTCTTCTATTTTTCTCTTCTTTGTCAGGATCTCCTTCAAGAACTTGGCATAAGCCAGCATTTGTGAGAACTCTTCCGTGAATGGTAGATTTACATGAACTTGTTTCAGCACATCTAGAAATCTCTCAAACTGCTTATCCTGCTTTTCTCTACTTAGCTTTTGGGGAAAAGGCAATGCAGGAATATGCTTGCTTGCCTCAGGTTCCTCACTTCTTGAGTTTTCTTCCTTCTTCATTTCGACACCTCTTTTTAGCTGCTCCCCGCTTTCTTTTTCATGTCTCACATATTTGTGGATTGGGGTGAGATCTTTCAACACTTTCCCACTTCTCAAAGTTACAGCATTCACTGTCTCTGTGGGATTTCTTTCTGTATCAGCCGAGAGTGTTCCTGGGGTTCTCTCAAACATTAGACTGGCTAAGTGACCAACCTATATTTCCAGACTTCGGAAAGATGTACCCAATTATTTGATAGATACATCATGGGCATCAAGCCTCTCATCTGTCTTGATAATGAATGTCTTCATTATATCTTCCATGTTGGGTTGATTCGACTACAGAGATTGATACTGCTGCTTCTGCTGATTTTGAGAACCCGGAGCTCCTCGTTCCTGGAATTTGGGGTTATTTTATTGCCATGCATTTGCAGTATCCCCAGGTGAACTCCATGAAAAACCGGGGTGCCTCTGACCCATTGCATTAAAATTATAGTTTCCTACATCATTCACTTCCTCAGTTGAGGCTTAACACTCATGAGTAGGGTATCCTCTTCCACATATATCACAAGCTGTGTAGTGTACATTTTGCACTCGAATCTACATTTAGCTTTCGTATTTCTTTAGCCATAATATTAAGCCATACTTGTGCAGCTATAGTAGAATAAACTTGGTGAACACCCATTGATTTTCTCCTTCCACACTATCAGAGGGCCACTGATTAGCATCTTCGGATAATTCATCAATAATTATAACTATCTCCTCTGGAGTCTTCTTCATAAAGGAGCCTCCATCTGCATTGCTCAATGTTCTACTCGAAGTCGGTGACAATCCATCCCAAAAATTCTGGATTTGAATCCAGAGTTTAATTCCGGTATGTTGACACCTCCTAACTATATCCTTAAACCTCTCCCATGTTTCAAAAATAGTTTCATTCTCTTTCTAGAAGAAGTTATGGATTTCTCTTCTAAACTTGACTGTCTTAGATGAGGATAAATATTTATCAAGAAATTTTCTGGTCATTTCCTCTGATGTTCTAATTGATCCATTTGGCAAGCTTCGAAGCCACTTCTTTGCATCATATTTGTGATGACCCGATAGGTCATCTTTAAATTTATCATTCAATTATGTACTGTGAGACCTCGAATAGTACCATTCAGCATTCCTTGACTTGCGTGCGCAATCCGTATATTTTTATGGATAGCCTTTATGTGAAAATCAACATTTTGAGCAAATGGACCCGGATCAGTATTTTGACAGTCCCGATGGGCCCGTATCATGATTTTGGACTTGGGCGCATTCCCGAAATCAAATTCATAAGTCCATAGCTCGAATTATCGCCATTTGACGAAAACTAGAAATTTAAAAGTTTAAATAATTCCTAAATTGGCCATAATTGGATTTTTGTTTATACCGGGTCCCGATTTGGATTCCGAGAGTTCGATCAGCTTTGTAATAATATTTGTGACTTGTGTTCTAAAGTTGAAGTTATTCCGAGGTGTGTAGGCACGATTTTCGTTAGTTTTTGAAAAAAAATAAAATGTTTGATTTTATAAAGCTTGAATTTCTAAAGTTTGACCGGAGATTTAACTTTTGAGCAAACAACTCTGGAATAGAATTTTGATGATTCTAATAGCTTCGTATGGTGATTTTGGACTTAGGTGCATGTCCGGATTTGGATTTGGATGTCCGTAGGGCAATTCGGTGCATTTTGGCGAAAGTTGGAAAATAGAAGACTTTTGGAAAGTTTTACCGAGAGTTGACTTTATTGATATCAAGGTCGGAATTCAATTCTGAATATTGAAATAGCTCCGTTATATCATTTATGACTTGTACGCCAAATTTGAAGTCATTCCGGATTCAGTTAACATGTTTCAGCACGAGTTTTGTAAATTGAAAAGTTTGAAACTCATAACTCCGAATCGAGGTGTGAATTGTAATTTTGACGTTGTTTGACATGATTTGAAACCTCGAGTAAGTCTGTATTATGTTTTGGGACTTGTTGAAATAATCGGACGAGGTCCCGAGGGGCTCGGGTGAGTTTCAGAGTGGTTTCGGATAATTTTTAGGCCATTTTTAAATGCAGGTTTTTGGCTACAACAATGTGCGAATTTCTGACGCACAGAGCTGACTTTGGAAGCTTATATCTCGTAATCTATAAGGAATATGGAGATTATCAAAACATGAAAGTTGTAGCCCTTTGATTATAGTTTCCATTTAAGTAAACCATTCATCATTTGGATATTTATACAAAACGTTATGATCGACTTATTGAAGGCTGGTACTGCAGTTTTCGGATACAGCAGTGTGCGAATTTCTGATGCACAGAGCTAACTTTCGAAGCTTATATCTCGCAATCTATAAGGAATCTAGGGATTTTCAAAACATAAAAGTTGTATCCCTTTGATTTTAGTTTCCAGAAAGATAAACCTTTTATCATTTGGACATTTGTACAAAAAGTTATGATTGATTTACTGAAGGCTGGTAGCAGATTTTGTTTTCCTAGAAATATGAGATAAAGTCGCATTTCACACATGCAACTTGCCTAGGCAGATTGTTTAAAATCGAAATTTTGCCATTTTTACTCATTTTTTAGTTTTGTGTCTCGGATTTTGGGTGATTCCAAAGGTGTTTTTCACAAATTCGACTTGGGTAAGTATTCTCTATCTGCAAGCAATTGTATTTCATAAATCCATGTCCATATTCATCATTTATTTCAGATTTAGATGGAAGAAACTAGAATTTTTGAAAAACTCTTCAAAAAACAAAAATTTAGAATTTGAAAGACAATTCGATGTTGGAATTCGATAATTTTTGTATGGCTGGACTTGTCTCGAAATGAGTGTTCGGATTTCGTGAGTTTTTCTGAGATTCAAGACATGGGTCTTACTATTGATTTTTTAGATGAATTTCAGATTTGAATCCGAAAAATCTATAATTTTATATGGAATTAATTCCTACGATTCGTGTTGAGTGTATTGAATTGTTTATGACTAGATTTGAAACAATCGGACACCAATTCGCGAGGCAAAGGTTTATTGGAATCTTGAATTTGGTTGCGATGCGAGGTAAGTGTCGTGGTCAACCTTGACTTGAGGTAATAGAACCCTTGAATTATCTGTTAAGTGAATTTCATGTGTAATGACGTATAGTCGAGGTGACGAGTGCCTATACGTCGTCAAATTGTTTGTTTGCATATTTATCTAATAATCATAAATTATTTTAAATCATGAATTAATTATTATATTAGTTATTTCTCGTCTTGCATTCATGCTATATTTACTACATGTTTATTTGAATTTTGTGTCTTAATTGCTACTTGACATTTAGCACATTAAATATTAAATTGCCTAATTTCTCCCTGATTTTCACAATTAATTGCTACTTGTCATTACTTGTTTCCCAAATAAAGTTTAATCATTGTATGCCTTGTTGCCTAAGAATTTCTTATTTAATGTGATATTTATTGGAATATTTTTACATTTAAGAATTGTTAAATTATATTGTTGGAGCAGGTAGCACGCCGCAATAGATTTATTTTAAGTTTATATTGTTGGAGTGGGTTGCACGCCGCAACGGAATTTAATTGAAAGATTATATTGTTGGATCTCGTTACACGCCGCAATGGATTTTATGTTAAGTTTATAGTGTTGGTACGGGTTGCACGGCGCAACAGTAATTAATTGAAGGATTGTGACTGCTGAATTAACTTTAGTTATTGATATGATTTACCTGTCTTACCTCTATTCCTGTTATTGTTATTATTATTATTATTATTGCATACATGTTAATGTAAGTGACTTGCCTTAGCCTTGACACTACTTCGTCGAGGTTAGGCTTGGCACTTACAGAGTACATGAGGTCGGTTGTACTCATACTACACTCTGCACTTCTTGTGCAGATTTCGGAGTTGGCCCCAACGGCGTACTATAGAAATGCTCAGATTCAGCTATCAGAGGAGACTTGAGGTATAGTTGCGCGGCGTTCGCAGCTCTGAAGTCCCCTTCTACTTTATCTTAGTTGTGTGCTTTCTTTCATACAGCTTTATGTTATTCGGACCCTTGTTTGTATTATTCTAGAAGCTCGTGCACTTGTGACTCCAGTTCTGGGATGGTATTTAGACATCGTATTATTTTTTATTTGCACATTTAAATTTATTTATTATTCTGGCTATTGGTTTCTTTATTATTTAATCAAAATGAATTGTTAAAAATGGTTTAAATTATTCTAACATTGGCTTGGCTAGCGAGCGAAACGTTAGGCGCCATCACGGTCCCGAAGGTGGAAATTTCGAGTCGTGACAAGTTGGTATCAGAGCAATAGGTTACATAGGTCTCACGAGTCACGAACAAGCTTAGTAGAGTCTGAAAGATCGGTACAGAGACATCTGTACTTATCTCTCAGAGGTTATGAAGTTTAGAAACAATTTCACTTTTATTCTTCTCTGTCGTGCGATTTCATTCTATCATTAACGATTGAACCATTCTATTCTAAGTCTCTCGTAGATGGAGAGAACACGTAATACATCTAATGACGGACAGGGACCAGAGCCCCCTGTGGCAACTGCGACTAGGGGCAGAGGCCGAGGTCGCGCCAGAGGTCGAGGCAGAGCCCAGCCTCGAGCTCAAGCAGCAGCACCTGTTATGAAGCCTCATGTGGATTTCGAAGCGGAGGTTCTAGCTCAGACAGTACATGTTGGACCAGTTCAGGTCCCGGAAGGATTCATAGCTACTCCAGTGCTTTAGGATGCTCTAGCCCGTTTTGTGAGCCTAATGGAGGGTGTGGCCCAAAATGGTACATTTCAAGTGGCACCGGCCGTCTTATAGGCTGGGAGAGAAGCACAAACTCCCACTACTCCCTCTACGGAGCAGATGGATCCTCAGTATCAAGCTCCAGCAGTCCCGCCAGTTAGGGTAGTTCAGCCAGTTGTTGCGGCACAGGCCGGTGATAGACCTGCCATGTCTTCTGAGGCCTTATTGAGATTGGATAAGCTTACTTAGCTCTTTCTAGTTCACTTCAGTGGTACACCTACTGAGAAACCACGTGATTATCTTGACCGCTGTCATGAGGTGTTGCGAAACATGGGAATAGTTGAAAGCAACATAGTTAATTTTGCTGTGTTTCAGATGACAGGATCTGCCAAGAGGTGGTGGAGAGATTATGCATTTACTAGACCAGCTGATTTGCCTTCTATAACACCCTAGACTTTAGATAGAGTCTCACTTCGGCAAAACACAAGAGGGGTGCTGGGTATATAAGTTAACAACCCCTTAGACCCTAGTGACGCATTTTAAGCCCGTGAGGGCCTAGGCCCAGAGCGGATAATATCACTAGTGGGCTGGGCTGTTACAGATTGTATCAGAGCCACTCTTGTGTCGGCCATGCTGATGGTGGGTCAGAGTTCAACTGAGTTTAGGCAAATCCCGGTTAGGCGGGGCAAACCTTAGTACTGAGTCTAGGTGAATCCCATGCGGTGGGGCAAACCTCAGCAAGGATGTTGAGTCCATAAGAGGGGGTGTATGTAACACCCTAGACTTTAGACAGAGTCCCACATTAGCAAAACACAAGAGGGATGCTGGGTATATACGTTAACAACCCCTTAGACCCTAGTGACACATTTTAAACCTGTGAGGGCCTAGGCCCAGAGCGGACAATATCACTAGTGGGCTGGGCTGTTACACCTACACTTACCTAGGAGCAGTTCCCACAACTGTTTCTGGAGAATTTTGTTCCTATTACACTAAGAGAGGAATATCACAGGCAGTTTGAGTGTCTCCAGCAGGGTAGTATGACTATTACCCAGTATGAGAACTAATTTGTTGACTTAGCACGTCATGCCATCGTCTTGCTTCCTAATGAAAAGGAGAGAGTGAAGAGATTCATTGATGGACTCACTTATACTATCAGGCTTCATGGACAAGGAGACAGGGAGTGATATTTACTTCCAGATAGTTGTGAATATTGCTAGGCAGATCGCGTTAGTTCGTGCTCAGGAGAGAGGGGCAGTGTTGGATAAGAGGCCCCGTCATTCCGGTAATTTCAGAGGTGCCTCATCTGGAGGCACGTGTGCTTATGGTAGGGGCCATCCTCCCAGGCCATTTTATTTAGCACTTTAGGCTTCTCACGGTGTTTCAGGGAGTCAAAGTCATATCATGACGTACTCTGGGCAACCATCATTTAGTGCACATTTAGCTCCAATCAGTGCACCACCGCTCCAGAGTCACTACTATGGTTATCCGGCCCTTTCGGGTCAGCTTTATCTTCAGCAGCCACAACAGCAGGATGGGTGTTATGAGTGTGAGAATATTGGTCACATTAGGAGGTATTGTCCTAGGTTGTCAAGCAATATATCTCAGCAGGATTCTCGTGCCATCATACCGGCATCGGTTGCTCCACCGCCTGCCCGACCAACTAGGGGCAGGGGTTAGACAGTTAGAGGTGGAGGTCAGGTTGTTAGAGGTGGAGGCTAGCCAGTTAGAGGCCGTCCCAGAGATACAGCTCCGGGTCATGGGGCCCAGCCGCAATTTTATGCTTTTCCAGCTATGCCTGAGGCCGAATCATCCGATGACGTGATCACAGGTATTGTTCCAGTTTGACATAGAGATGCTTCAGTTCTATTTGATCTGGGATCTACTTATTCCTATGTGGCTTCCTATTTTGCTTCATATTTGGTTGTGTCTCGTGATTCTCTAATTGCTTCTGTGTATGTGTCCATACCGATGGGAGATTCTGTTATGGTAGATCATGTATATCGTTCGTGTGTGAGGCTTGATACTAGCATGGATCTTCTACTTCTTGATATGGTAGATTTTGATGTTATCTTAGGAATGGATTGGCTGTCACCTTATCATGCCTTATTGGACTGTCACGCCAAAATGGTGACCTTAGCAATGCCAGGGTTACCTCGAATAGAGTGGAAAGGGATTCTTGGCCATCCCACCAGCAAGGATATCTCTTACGTGAAAGCTTGTCGTATGGTCGAGAAGGGGTGTCTAGTTTATTTGGCTTATATTCGCGATCCTAGTGCGAACGTTCCTTCTATGGATTTAGTCGCATTTGTCCGTGAGTTTCCAGATGTATTTGCTGCTGATTTGCCGGGGATGCCACCCGATAGAGATATTGACTTATGTATTGATTTGGCTCCGGGCACACAGCCCATTTCTATTCCACCATAATGTATGGCCCTGCCGGAACTAAAGGAATTGAAGGAACAATTACAAGACTTGCTTGACCAGGGATTCATTAGACCTAGTATCTCACCCTGGGGTGTACCAATATTATTTGTAAAGAAGAAAGATGGTTCAATGCGGATGTGTATAGACTATCGGCAGTTGAACAAGGCTACAATCAAGAACAAGTATCCGCTTCCAAGAATTGATCACTTATTCGATCAGCTTCAGGGTGCTAAGGTGTTTTCAAAGATTGATTTGAGGTCTGGTTACCATCAGTTGAATATTAGGGCATCCGTTGTCCCTAAGACAGCTTTTTGGACTCGATATGGGCATTACGAATTCCTAGTAATGTCATTTGGGCTGACAAATGCCCAACAACATTTTATGGATTTGATGAACCAGGTATTCAAGTCCTATTTGGATTCGTTTGTGGTTGTATTCATTGGTGATATCTTGATTTACTCCAGCAGTCGAGAGGAGCATGAGCAGCATCTTTAGATTGTGCTTCAGACTTTGAAGAATAATTAGTTATATGCCAAATATTCAAAATGTGAATTTTAGTTAGTCTTAGTTGCCTTTTGGGGCATGTAGTATTAGGTGAAGGCATAAAAGTGGATCCTAAGAAGATTGAGGCACTTCAGAATTGGCATAGACCTACTTTAGCTACAGAGATTCGGAGTTTCCTGGGTTTGGCAGGTTATTATCACCGGTTTGTTGAGGAGCTTTCATATATAGCATCTCCATTGACCAAATTGACCCAGAAGGGTGCTCCGTTCAGATGGTCGGATGAGTGAGAGTTGAGCTTTCAGAAACTCAAGGCTGCTTTGACTACGGCACCAGTGTTGGTATTTCCCACAAGTTCAGGATCTTATATGGTGTATTATGATGCATCTCGCATTGGGCTTGGTACAATATTAATGCAAGATGGTAGGGTGATTGCTTATGCATTGTAGCAGTTGAAAGTTCATGAGAAGAATTACCCTGTTCATGATTTAGATTTGGAAGCCATTGTTCATGCACTAAATATTTGGAGGCACTACCTTTACGGTGTTTCGTGTGAGGTATTCACTGATCATCGTAGTCTACAGTATCTGTTCAAAAAAAGGATTTCAATTTGAGGCAGAGAAGATGGTTGGAGCTGTTGAAAGACTATGATATTACTATTTTGTATCACCCCGGAAAGGCCAATGTGGTGGTCGATGCTCTGAGTAGAAAGGCTGTGAGTATGGGAAGCCTTGTGTATATTTTGGTTGTGCGAGGACGTTAGCTACAGATGTTAATACTTTGGCCAATCAATTTGTGAGATTAGATATTTCAGAGCCTAGTCGGGTTCTGGCTTGCACAGCCGCTCGGTCTTCTTTATATGATCACATCAGAGAGCGGCAGTATGATGATCCTCATTTTCTTGTCCTCAAGGATACAGTGTGGCAAGATGGTGCCAAGCAGGTTGCTGTGGGGGGAAGATAGAGTTGTGAATATGCAGGGTCGTATTTGTGTGCCTAATGTGGATGGGCTTTGTGAATTAATTCTTGAAGAGGCCCACAGTTCCTAGTATTCTACTCATCCGGGTGCCGCCAAAATGTACCAAGATTTGCGACAATATTATTGGTGGAGGAGAATGAAAAAGGATATAGTTGCATATGTAGCCCGATGTCTAAATTGTCAGCAAGTCAAGTACGAGCATCAGAGACCTGGTGGTTTGCTTCAGAAGTTAAACATTCCTGAGTGAAAGCGGGAGCGTATCACTATGGATTTTGTTGTTGGGCTCCCACGGACTCAGAGAAAGTTCGACGTAGTATGGGTCATTGTGGACAGGTTGATCAAGTCAACACATTTCATTCCAGTAGCAGTTACCTATTCTTTAGAGCGGTTAGCGGAAATTTACATCTGCGAGATTATCTGCCTTCACGGTGTGCCCGTGTTTATCATTTCTGATCGAGATAGGTAGTTCACTTCGTATTTCTAGAGGGTTGTATAATGGGAGTTAGGCACACGAGTTGAGTTGAGTACAAAATTCCATCCTCAGACGGACGGACAATCCGAGCGCACTATTCAAATATTGGAAGATATGCTTCACACTTGTGTTTTTGGAGGTTCTTGGGATTATTTCTTGCCACTTGCGGAGTTTGCCTATACTAATAGCTACCAATCGAGCATTTAGATGGATCCATATGAAGCATTATACGAGAAGCGATGTTGTTCGCTAGTTGACTGATTTGAACTGGGAGAGGCTTGTTGTTGGATACCGATTTGGTACAGGATGCCTTGGATAAGGTCAAGATTATTCAGGATCAACTTTACACAACTCAGTCTAGGCAAAAGAGTTATGCCGACCGTATGGTTGGTGATGTTGCATTCATGGTTGGAGAAAGAGTATTGCTCCGGGTTTCACCTATAAAGAGTGTAATGAGGTTCGAAAAGAAGGGCAAGTTGAGCCCTATATATATCGGACCATTTGCAATTCTTGAAAGGGTGGGTGAAGTAGCCTACATGCTTTCACTACCACCTAGTTTATCAACAGTTCATCCGGTGTTCCATGTGTCTATGCTCCGAAAATATCATGGTGATCCATCCCATGAGTTAGATTTCAGCTTAGTCCAACTCGACAAAGATTTGGCTTATGAAGAAGAGCCGATAGTTATTCTGGCCCGGCAGGTCCGACAATTGAAGTCTAAGAGTTATCCATCAGTTCGAGTATAATGGAGAGGTCAGCCGGTTGAAGCATTTACCTGGGAGTCCGAGTCGGACATGCGAAGTAGATATCCACACCTTTTCACCAGCCCATGTACTTTTTCTAATTTCGTTCGACGACGAACGTTTGTTTTAGAGGTAGAGAATGTGATGACACAGTAGCTCATACTTAAATTTAACATTCAATTATGTGCTCCGAGACCTCGAATGGTACCATTCAGCATTCCTCGACTTGCGTGCACAGTCCGTATATTTTTCTGGAAAGCCTTTATGTGAAATAATTGATAAAAATGTGAAATAGTGCCTTAAAACTCACTTAAATTGACTTCGGTCAATATTTGGGTAAACAGACCCGAATCAGTATTTTGACAGTCCTGATGGGTACGTATTGTGATTTGGGACTTTCCATAGCTCGAATTATCACCATTTGACGAAAACTAGAAATTTAAAGATTTAAATAACTCCTAAATTGGCAATAATTGGATTTTTGCTGATACCGAGTCCCCATTTAGATTCCGGGAGTTTTATTAGCTTCGTAACAATATTTGTGACTTGTGTACTAAAGTTGAAGTTATTCCGAGGTGTGTAGGTACGTTTTCCGTTAGTTTTTGGAAAACAAATAAAAAGTTTGATTTTATAAAGCTTGAATTCTAAAGTTTGACCGGAGATTTGACTTTTGAGCAAACGACTCTGAAATAAAATTTTGATGATTCCAATAGCTTCTTATGGCGATTTCAAACTTAGACGCATGTCCGGATTTGGATTTGGATGTCCGTAGGATAATTCGACGCATTTTGGCGAAAGTTGGAAAATATAAGATATTTGAAAAGTTTGACCGGGAGTTGACTTTATTGATATCGGGGTTGGAATTCGATTCTGAAAATTAGAATAGCTCCGTTATATCATTTATGACTTGTACGCCAAATTTAAAGTCATTCCGGATTCATTTAACACGTTTCAGCATGAGTTTTGTAAATTAAAAAGTTTGAAACTCATAAGTCCGAATCGAGATGTGAATTGTAATTTTGACGTTGTTTGACGTGATTTGAAACCCTGCGTAAGTCCGTATTATGTTTCGGGACTTGTTTGAATATTCGGACGAGGTCCCGAGGGACTCGGGTGGGTTTCAGAGTGGTTTCGGACTATTTTAGGCCATTTTAACTGCTGATTTTTGGCTACAACAGTGTGCGAATTTCTGATGCAAAGAGCTGACTTTGGAAGATTATATATCGTAATCTATAAGGAACATGGAGATTATCAATATATGAAAGTTGTAACCCTTTGATTCTAGTTTCCAGAAAGGTAAAACATTAATTATTTAGACATTTGTACAGAAATTTATGATCAATTTACTGAAGGCTGGTACTATAGTTTTCGGCTACAGCAGTGTGTCGAATTTTTGATGCACAGAACTGACTTTGGAAGCTTATATCTCGCATTCTATACGGAATCTGGGGATTGTCAAAACATGAAGGTTGTAGTTCTTTTGATTTTAGTTTCCAAAAAGATAAACCATTCATCATTTGGATATTTGTACAGAAAGTTATGATTGATTTACTGAAGCTAGTAGCAGTTTTTGTTTGCCTGGAAATTTGAGACAAAGTCGCATTTCACACATGCGACATGCCTAGGTAGAATGCTTAAAATCGAAAGTTTGCCATTTTTACTCATTTTTGAGTTTTGTGTCTCGAATTTGGGGATTCCAAAGGTGTTTTTCACGAATTCGGCTTGGGTAAGTGTTCTCTATCCGCAAGTGATTGTATTTCATACATCCATGTCAATATTCATCATTTATTTCGGATTAAAACGGACAAAAGTTTGGATTTGAAAGACAATCCGATGTCGGAATTTGATAATTTTTGTATGGTTGGACTCGTCTCGAAATGGGTGTTCGAATTTCGTGAATTTTTTCAAGATTTGATACATGGGTCCCATTGTTGATTTTGTAGATGAATTTTAGATTTTAATTCGGAAAATCTATAATTTTATAAGGAATTAATTCTTACGATTTGTGTTGAGTGTATTGAATTGTTTATGACTAGATTTGAAGCTTTCGGACACCAATTCGTGAGGCAAAGGTTTATTGGAATCTTGAATTTGGTTTCGAAGCGCGGTAAGTGTCATGGTTAACCTTGACTTAAGGGAATAGAACCCTTGAATTATTTGTTAAGTGAATTTCATGTGTAATGACGTATAGGAGAGGTGACGAGTGCCTATACGTCGTCAAATTGATTGTTTGCATATTTATCTAATAATCATAAATTATTTTAAATCATGTATTAATTATTATATTAATTATTTCTCTCATATTCCTTGTCCAATATTATGTCTTGAATTCATGCTATAATTGCTACAAGTTTATTTGAATTATGTCTCTTAATTGTTACTTGACATTTAGCACATTAAATATTAAATTGCCTATTTTCTCTCTGATTTTTACAATTAATAGCTACTTGTCATTACTTGTTTCCCAAATAAATTATAATTATTGTATGCCTTGTTGCCTAATAATTTCTTATTTAATGTGATATTTATTGGAATATTTGTATATTTAAGAATTGTTAAATTATATTGTTGGAGCGGGTAGCACGCCACAACGGATTTATTTTAAGTTTATATTGTTGTAGCGGGTTGCACGCTGCAACGAAATTTAATTGAAAGATTATATTGTTGGATCGGGTTGCACGCCGAAATGGATTTTATGTTAAGTTTATAGTGTTGGAGCGGTTTGCACGCCGCAACGGAAATTAATTGAAGGATTGTGACTTCTGAATTGACTTCATTATTGATATGATTTACCCATCTTACCTCTATTCCTGTTATTGTTATTATTATTATTGCGTACATGTTAATATAAGTGACTTGCCTTAGCCTCGACACTACTTTGTCGAGGTTAAGGTCGGAACTTACAGAGTACATGGGGTCGGTTGTACTCATACTACACTCTGCACTTCTTGTGCAGATTCCGGAGTTGGTCCCAGCGACGTACTACAGAATTGCTTGGATTCAGCTATCAGAGAAGACTTGAGGTATAGTTGCACGGCGTTCGCAGCTCTGAAGTCCCCTTATACTTTATCTTAGAGGTGTGCTTTCTTTCAGACAGCTTTATTTTATTTAGACCCTTGTTTGTATTGTTCTAGAAGCTCGTGCACTTATGACTCCAGTTCTGGGTGGTATTTAGATATTGTATTATTTTTGGTTTGCACATTTAAATCCATATATTATTACGGCTGTTGGTTTCTTTATTATTTAATTAAAATGAATTGATAAAAATGGTTTAAATTATTCTAACGTTGGCTTGCCTAGCAAGTGAAATGTTAGGCGCCATCACGGTCCCGGAGGTGGAAATTTCGGGTTGTGACAATCTTTAAGTGAAAAGGGGAATGCCCTTAAATACACTGAATCTTGTGACACCCCATTGTATTGAAATGTATTCATAATCTCCTCGAAGTCCATCAGATGTGTGTTTGGATCTTCGTTCATCATCCCTCTGAAAACACAACTGTTTTGGATGGTTTGAAGCAAACCTTACTTCAGCTTAAAATTATTGGCTGTAATTGGAGGTGGTCTAACACTTGACAATCCTTGATTGTAGAGTGGTCTGGCCTAGTCACCCAATGCTCTACCAAGTCTTGGTACTGCATTCTCGCATTGGTCTTCAATCAAGGGTCAATTTAGATTGAATCTTCGACTCCTATTGTCTTCAACAGTTTCCTCAGGTGCTCTATGGGCTGCCTCATCAGCTATCCTTGAATCTGCCTCTACCTTATTGTCATCATTATTAGCCGTGTGTTCTTGGGTTGAAGGTTGGCCCAAGAATCTTACGGTGAACTCTTTCTCCTTCCTCAGTTTCCGCAGGTATTTTTCCAATTCCGGGTTGTAAGGTATTTCTTCTTTACAAGAAGATCGTGTCATACACTACGAACTTAACTTGTTGCCCTGCACACGGAGGAGAAACCCGTGAAGAACAAAATAAAAGTAAAAAAATAAATTCCTGAATTAGCACTATAAACTATTTCAAACACTATTGATTGCCAATCCCCGACAACGGCACCAAAATTTGACGAGCGCAAAACACACACTTAAATTGTACTCGTTAGTCAAAGATAGTATAGTATAGTATAATATCGTGTCCACAGGGATTGAATTTAAACAGTGTTCTCGTAGTTTGTATCTAGATTGCTATCCACGAGGATCAACAGTTGAGATTTATATGACTAAAAATCTAAAATCTATAACTATTGATTAGTGACTATCGAAACAAGGAATAAGCAATTAAGGTTATCGGTGGGAGAGAATAGGGTTTTGACCGAATAATTACAAGATAATTGTTCAGGATCTAACTCTATATAATTCACTTCCAATGTTCAAGTGAGTCTCTCGAATTCACTCTATTATTAGTTCAAATGTTTAGCAAAAACCAAATAAAACCAATTGTAGTCGGATTTAGTTTTCTAACACCAAACCATAGTCGAGTTGTTTTTTCAGTTTGACTGAGATTATCGATTTGGTGCCATTTGTCGGTTTTCTTTGTACACCCCTAGTGATTATTACTTATTTTATTGTGTTTATTGAAGCTTTTTGAAGAATCACTCTTAGAGAAAAAAGCCATGCATGTCCAAACAAGATAAATAATATAATTATATAAGGAATGAATTAATTGCTCTCTCTTTTCTTTGAGAAACAAGAAAACAATTCCTTTTTAATTTAAATCAAGATCAAATTAAACCCGAGCTCGTATATGCAAAAACAAGAACAAAGTTAAGTAAGTGAAATAAGGCTAATTAGTTAATATTAATATTCAGTTTACCCTTTTGTGATTTAATTAGTGTAGTAATTGACTGGTATATTTGGTAATCTAGCTAAGTAGTGCGTTATATACTGTAAAATATGGCCCAGGTGTGACTTATGAAATATTTTGGTTTAATAAACATATTTTGTTAAATTAGTATTTGGATAAAATCAGGGAAAGTTAAGTATGGTTATAACTCCCCACTAATCCACTTTGATGAAAAGTGAGAATTAACTGATAGTCTCTCTCTCTCCATATTAAAAGAAGAAATAACGTAACTCCATCATACTCTATTCTGAAAAGAACATAGAAAAGATAAAGAGATAGAAATATTGACTTTTCTCAAGAATAGTGACTCTGAAGAAGGCTTCTGCTTAATATTATCAAGAAAACACATCATATATTCAAGTAAAATTTCTTGATCGAAATTATCACGACCCAAAATTCACTATAGGTCGTGATGCGCCTAATGCCGTCGTCAGGCAAGCGAACAGTGATTTATTAATTTAATTACACATTTTATTACTTTCAAATCATGGATTTTAATAAGGAAATAGACTTACATTTCTAAATCCATGTGAACGTACAATATTTGTAGTTTATAAAAGAAATAAAAGGCGATAATAATATACGAAACTGTGAGCATCAATTAGTATAACCCCAAAACCCGATGTCACAAGTGCATGAGCATTTTCTAAGGAGTACAATAATAATACATCTGTTTAGAATGTCAATAAGACAGGATAAAATAAATAATATGATGGAGACTCGGTGGACTGCGATGCGTGGCCTGGAATGCAGCTCACATGAAGTTCCCTCAACAGGTGTGCCTACGCGCCAAGATGATCACCAAAAGACCCTATCAGATCCTGCACATTTAGTACATAAGTGCAACATGAGTACGTAAATCAATATGTACCCAGTAGGTATCTAACCTAACCCCGGATAAGTAGTGACGAGGGTCGACATCGACACTTACTAGAGGTCCAATAAAGCAATATAATAAATCATAAGCAGATATGAAGCACACAGTAACAATGGGGTAAATCTGTAAGTTACGTAATCTTCCAATTGTTTCTTTTAATGTACGAATTTCTCAATCTTGTATTCTACCTTAACAGCTCAGAAAAATGTCAAGTGCCAAAGTCAAATGAATAAGGAATACCATATAAAATATCGGGCATCAGCGGAAAGATAACCTCATGGATGTTCGGACTACCAGCGATATAACTCACGATTATGCCGAGGTCGTTTGGCCCGATCCAAAATAATATGTGCACTGTCGAGGGTCGAGCGACATGGACCATAGATGCATCTATTATACTGCCGAGGCATTCGGCCCGCTCCACAAGAAGGGAAGGAAGTTACCGAATTACAAGACACGTACTTACAACACAGTACATGACCACAAATTGAATATAATCTTTATCGTTTCTCAAATAACTAGCCAACAACGCGAGGTGATAAGGCTCGACCTAGTATACATACATTTACCTCCAAATCAATTTCAATTGTAAGTTCAATTAAATAAGCCAGCAGAACGAGTTCAAATAATTTAATTATTTTATAATAAGGTCCTAAGTCTACCTGGACATAAACATGCTTTAGCTACGTACGGACTCTCGTCACCCCGTGCGTACGTAACACCCACAACTAGTATCACATAGCAATTACATCACCTAGGGAGTAGTTTCCCCCTCTTAAGGTTAGACAGGAGACTTACCTTGCTACGAAGTTCCATAATCGGCTCAAACGCCTCTCTAACACCTCAACTCGAAGCCAAATATCCCGAAACTAGTCAAACAACGTATAAATCAATCAAAACATACTCCAATGTTTACAATTTAACAATTTATAATGATTTCCAACTCCGCTCGAAAAGTCAATAAAGTCAACCCTCAGGCCCACGTGCCCGGATTCTGAAAATTTTCAAAGATAAACTTTACCCATAACGCCACAAACTAAAATATATAATTTATTCCTAATTTCATTTCCAAAATCATGGTGAAAATCCAAAACTATCAATTCTAGATCTTTCTCTTAAAATCTCAAAATTCTCCATACATTTCCATGTAACAATCCGTACATAACCCAAGTATTTCACTACAATTATGTGGGAATTACTTACATTGCAATGGTTGGTGAAAATCTCCACTTGAATCTCTCCAAGCATTTCCCAAAACAAAGAGAGAATGAAAGCAAATGGGCCAAATCCCGTATAAAAATCCAATTCTTCCCAGCGCTTCCTCGCACCTGCGGAAAATCCATCGCAGGTGCAGCTCCAGCACAAACCAACAACCCTCGCTTCTGTGCCCCCAGCAGCGCACCTGCGCTTCTGCTTCTAAGGACCTCAAGCACTTCTGCGCTCGTGCACCTGCGTTTCCATGTCCGCTTCTGCGGCCCAGGCCTTTTTGGCCAACCTCTGCTTCTGTGCTATATGCAATCACGCAGGTGCAAGAATTCCTTCGCACATGCGGCCTCTGCCCAGCTCACTTCCAGCAACTTTTGCGGTTCACTGCCTCGCTTCTGCGATGAAGCTTCCGCAGAAGTGGTTGCACCAGCAACCAGAATTCTCCATCTTTTCTTTAAGGCCAAAATCTGATCTGTTAACCATCCGGAATCCACCCGAGGCCCCCAGGACCTTGACCAAATATACCAACATGTCCCAAAACACATTACGAACTTAGTCAAGGCCTCAAATCACGGCAAACAACATCGAAACTACGAATCGACTACCGAAATACTTCTTTAAACTTTTAAACTTTCAAACTTCGACGAACGCGTCCGAACCATATCAAAACATTCTGGAATGACACCAAACTTTACGTGCAAGTCACAAACCATGATTTGAACCTATTCCAAGTCTCGGAACCCCAAACGGATAACAATAACATCAAAATCCATTTCAAACCAAACTTATGAAATTCTAAAACTTTCAAAAATGCCAAACTTTCTACAATAAGCGCTGACATGCTCCCGGGACACCCGATACTCAACTCGAACATACGTCCAAGTCCGAGATCACCATAAAACCCTACTGAAACCTTCAAATCCCGATTCCGAGGTCGTTTACTCAAGAGTCAAACCTTAGTAAATTCTTCCAACTTAAAGCTTCCGAATTTAGAATTTTCTTTCCAAATCAACTCCGAACTTCCTGATATTCAATTCCAACCACACGTACAAGTCATAAACTATGAAATGAAGCTACTCAAGGTCTCAAATCTCCAAACGACACACTAGAGCTCAAAATGACCGGTCGGGTCGTTACATTCTCCCTCACTTAAATATACGTTCGTCCTCGAACGTGCCAAGAAGTGCTCTGGAGTTGTCCAAAATCACTGTTTAATACCTCGTGCACCTGCCTGTGCCACCACAACTTAGCTAAGCACATTAGCTCGAGCCAGACTGAAGATCCTCCCTTTTTATTTAGTCAATAAACCTTGGAACCAAAATCCAACGTCTGAATTTCTCTACAAGACCTGATTCTAACATACGAACACCGTATCAATCTCTACACAGTACCAAAACATGATCATGCACCCATGCTGACATCACACAATGCGTCGCATAACTCATTTGCCCCAGGCAACCTCCTTCAAGCACAATAGCTAAAATTTTACTGACCCGAAGCTCGTAGTATACCTCATAATACATATAAGCCATGTTCCAACTATCGCGATACTGCCACGACGGAAGAGATGAGTAGAAACTAATAACCCCCTAACCAAATCAATAAATCATGGAGTTTCTCCTCCTGACAAAGACCATTACCTCATTCTGAACTAAATAACGATATTTGCTCCTTAATATACCCTATATACATCTGATTGCACTGATTTTAGGTCTAATAATCTCGTCTCACCCAGTATAAGCTATCGCGCCCCTTTTTCTCGTGAACTCAGGTTTCGACATGTGACAACTCTTTTAAATGGGTATTAAAATAGAAGAGTCGCCACCTAACGATTTTTAATGTGCGTTTGGGAACCTACTTATAAATAACTCTATTTGAAACAGTCTGTGTTACCAAAGATTAGGTAAGGGCTTAAATTACCTTGAGAGAAGGTGTTAGGCACTCTTCGAGGTCCGCAACTGTGTGTCCCGGCCGAACTTTAAACTATGTGGATTATGTAATTAGGCTAGGTGATAAAATAAATAAGGAGATATTAGAAGTTGAAAAGTCTTATTAAAACATATGAGAGCCGGTACAAATCTTAGTATGACTATCAGGATACAACTACATTGGTTTATATTAAATGACTAAGTATGGATATCAAGTATATAAAGGAAAATGGGGGGTCCTAAGTGTTTTAGCCTAAAGGATCACCCCGTGCAACATAAATAATACTTCACAACTTCCTTTAGGTAGGAGTTGCTCATATTATTCAGCAGGCACAAACTATCATCTCCTACTACCCGATTACTATGTTGAAGTTGTTTACCTAAATACGTTCCAATTCAATTCTAGGTCGTACTCTATGCGTGCACTACCCATCAATTCTAGACTTTACTTAGGATGCTCAAAATGATAAATACTACGAGACATTCAAAAAAGGAAGGACTGCACATAATATCAATGAAAGGCTCAAGTTAGCCTCCACACATAAGCGCAAAGGCATGCGATCAGTCACATAGTTTTAGATTAGGCAGTATATGGTGTTAATTGTTAAGTCCTATAGGCAGGAGTCTATTTGATTATGATTAATAGTATTATATAAGTAGTGTATAGGCAGGTTAAAATATCGCAAGTCCTATAGGCATGATTTCTAATTGTTGGTGAGGCAATAAAGCGATACGAGTGACCAGATTACTAATGCTGATTTTATAAGCGTGCACCTTATGCAGACGTTAATGTATTATAGGCATGGTTCCTAACAGTTGCATGATTAGGCAATGACACATCTTTGAGAGTCTAGTATTAACAACGTTAATCTCATAACTAGTTTTTATGTGCAACATCCTATAGGCAGGATTTCAAACAATTGAATATTAAGTTGATTTTATAACACTTTATTCCTATAGACATGTCATCTAGGTGAAGCAATGTAATAAAAACAACGGAAATAGTCGATTAAAGATCAGAACTCTATAATCATAGCATCTAGATGGGAAGTGTACTAAAGGAATAGAAGCAATTTGACCAATTCGTTATTTGAAATCCTATAAACATAGTATCTAGATTAGTAGGGCATGTGCTATTACATCCTATAGGCATATTGTCTAAGTGTGCACAGTAGTAGACAAGGAAACATGTATAGCAAATACTTGAACTAACATGTTTTGACAAGTTAAGTAAAGTGTGTGCGTGACTCCTATAGGCAGGCTTTCTACACATGAAACTAAAGGCATGTAAGGCAAATATCAAATAGACCACATAGATCATATAGGCATGTTTTTTACCCATTCATGTTTTCCCCACCATTCATTGTTATAAATTATTACAGACCAAATTAATGAATACAAGTGAAAACAATACATACCGAAAGACTACATGCCTAACAAACAGAGCTGGCCCAAAAGAGAAATAACCCAGTATCGCCTAGGCCTTCAGCAAGCTCACTTTTCAGACGAATAGTAGACCTAGATCCAAGCACACCTCAAACAAGAGTGTGTATCAATTACACAACTCGGGGCCACACATGAGCTCATACCAGGCTTAGATGGAGGAACCATACACGGCAACCAATTGGCAACTCTGAAGTCTATAATACCTTGCAGGGACACAATTACATAAACATATAGGCACTTATGTTTTTAGAAGCTTAGGGAACAAGATTGATCAAACAAGAGGGCTTGACCATGCCAACTAAGCGGACCAGCGAGAACCAGCTTTAACATAGCAAGTTGACTTAGAAAACTAACACCATATTGGGCAATCATTCAACAAAGGAAAAGGGTATAGCATGCTGGACACAGTCACACATTAGGAGGACTTAAGAAGCAGGTCTATTGGGTTAACATGGTAAACACACACACACTGTCACGATCCCAAATTCCCTCTGTATGATGTCATGATGGCACCTAGTCTCTAGGACTAGGTAAGCCTATCAATGCGGAATAATAATAAATATCTTAAATAAATAAACTATAATTCAAATAATTTCATCTCCCAAAAACCGGTAGAAATAAGTCACAAGCTTCTAAGAACTTTATCCTCAATGTCTCTATATATCAAGGTCTAAATAAAAAGAAATAAGGATGCAACAAAATAATGATAGAAGGGGACTCCTGAGTCTGCGGATGCTGGCAGATATACCTTGAAGTCTCCGTGCACAGGTACCTCACTGATGCCTAGTCTGATAAGATATACCTGGATCTGCATAAAAAGATGTGCATAAGCGTAGTATGAGTACACCACAGCGGTATCCAGTAAGTGCCAAGCCTAACCTCGGTAGAGTAGTGACGAGGTCAGGTCAGGCCCTACTGGAGAATAAATAATGACATGGTAAAATGTTTAAACATTATAATGAGATAAAATGACAATGGAAATGAATCAAGTAGTATGTCACATTTAATTACACCAAATAATGGCAAATAAATACCTCGTGGAAACAAAACAGAATTTCTTTTCAACTTTAAGAAACATCACAAGAAAAATCAAAGGCAACTACGGCCATACATCAATATCAACAAGGGCACTACCGAGGTACCGCCTCCTAG
>AWOL01S0003627.1:116473-188215 GCA_000715115.1 Nicotiana otophora
GGAGCCTTCACAATTTATTTTAAAGAAAATATTTTTTCCGAAATAGCATCCTGCGTTTTAGCCATCCTTATCACACCGCATGACTTCTAGTAGTTCCCCCTACTAGCCACGCGTATCAAGCCACCCTTATCTCACCGCATGCGTTTCAATACTCGAACCTTATACCACCGCATGCGTATCGATATCACGATATATCACAATTTGCACCTCAAGTGCTCATATAATTTAACTTACAAAAATAATTCAACAACAATATTTTTCCACAATAAAGAGCTCACGGCTCATGTCAAAATAAATCATCAATAATATGTTTCCACAATAAAGAGCTCACGGCTCCATCACAATGAGTCCAAAAATCTTACAAAAATATTCAGGAATAAATAATGCAGGAAAATAATATTTCAAAATCTTTAATACGTTGCTTCAATATTAAATTTAAAAATGTCAAATAATTCATATTAATAATATTTAATTTAAAGAAAATCAACCTTCAAATAATGCACAGAATAAAGAAAACCAAGTTTTAACTAAACAGGCAAAATAATTAGCAGGAAAAGGTCAAACAATTTAAGGTATACATTTCACATCAATGATGAAAAATATATAACAAGATAAAATAATTTGATTGTCACGACCCAAAATCCCACCACATGCGTCGTGATGGCACCTAGTCTATAATTATTTGACCTTTTCCTGCTAATTATTTTGCCTGTTTACTAGGTAAGCCGATTTCTATAACATTTGGAAGACATTTTTTTCTGAATTAAATAAATAATCAAAACTAACAGCGGAATAAATATGAATACACAACCTCCCAAGACTGGTAGTACTGAGTCACGAACTCTAACTGAATAGATAGAATGATCACGAGGACCGAATATACAATACTGTTTTATTACAAATTAACAGTACAATGAAATAAAAAGACTCCAAGGGACTGCGATGACCAAGCAGCTCTACCTTGAATCCTTACGATCCCGCTTTAACTCTGCTCAAGTCCGATATTTCTAATTTCTGGCTCTGCACAAAAATGTGCAGAAGTGTAGTATGAGTATACCACGGTCGATACTCAGTAAGTATCAAGACTAACCTCAATGGAGTAAAGACGAGGTACAGTCAAGACACTCACTAGTCTAATAGCCTGTGCAATATAATGTACAAGATAGTAGGAAACATATAACAATAAGGATATCATAAAACATCCAGTGATATGCACAACAAGACAACACAACACCATTTAATATCGCTCAACAAATAATAATATAAGTACACCTAATTAAATCAAATTCTTCAAATAATGTCCTTCGCATATAATTCTACCAAATACTCTCTTTCAAATATAATTTTCCTCAAATAAATATCTTTCAAATATAATTCTTTCATAATAAAAATCCTTCCAAATAAATATTTTGAATATAATTCTTCAATTAAAAAGTCACCATGTGACACCTCATTTCATAATCATAAACATACGGGTCTCAGTCCATTTTTATATTTTTCATAAACACGGGTCTCAGCCCATTATTAAATTATTATATTTTTCCGGCACATCGTGCCCTCATTTCATATCACAACCACACGGGCAATTCACATGCCAATATCCTCAATGTATATAAGATCCAAATGATGAATTTATTTACACTAAAGTGAGTTTAAGAGTTTTTAAATCAAGTAAGAAATCAACAAAGAATTAAATTTATTTTTAGAAATTATTTAGGTGAAGAAAATAACTTTGCACTTATATCAAAGCATCAGATAAACTAATGGTTTGGTTGTAAAATTATATAATTTAAAACATAATAATAATTCAATCATCGAAAATCAGTAAGAAAAACGAGAAATATACTTCTTCAGAGTCTCGTGCTAAAAAGCCAAAGTCAACACAATACAACTAGGAGCACAAAACACATAATAATAAAGTCAACTAGTACATCATGGAAGAAGACAAGAATTTACATATTAAATGAAACAAAATCACCCAAGGCAAGAACATGAATAAAGAAATATCAACAGGGCACTCCCGAGGTACCGCCTTGTAGTCCCAAATCATAAATAAATTCACAATATCTCATTTACTTATATCACCGCGGGAGCCTTCACATTAAATTTTTAAAAAAAATATTTTTCCGAAATAACATCCCGCGTTTTAGCCACCCTTATCACACCGCATGGCTTCTAGTAGTTCCCCTACTAGCCATGCGTTTCAAGCCACCCTTATCTCACCGCATGCGTTTCACTACCCTGACTTTATATCACCGTATGACTTCTAGTAGTTCCCCTACTAGCCACGAGTTTCAAGCCAACCCTTATCTCACTGCATGCATATCAATATCACAATATTTCACAAATCGCACCTCAAGTGCCCAAATATCTCAGCATAATATAACTTGCACCTCAAGTGACCAAATATTACGGCATTTCACAAATTGCACATCAAGTGCTCATATCTTACAACATATCACAGATTGCACATCAAGTGCTCAAATCTTACAACATATCACAAATTGCACATCAGGTGCTCAAATCTTACAACATATCACAAATTGCACATCAGGTGCTCAAATAGTATAACTTGCCACAGAAATCAACAATACATTATTTTTTACAATAAGGAGCCCATGGCTCGATCATAATATGCACAAAAATCTTAACAAAAATATCTGAAAGTGAACAATTCAACAAAATAATATTACATATAAAAATCAAGGTGGCAATCACATCAAATCATCATGTAAAAGTAATTTCACCAAACAAGAATCTAGGCATAACAAATAGAGGATTTAATAATTGCCAATAATTTCTAATTTAATACATAAGGGCATCTAAGGATTGTTAATCTATGAAATTTGCACATATAAATCAAGTACGTACTCGTCACCTTGCGTACATGATTTTCAATTACACAATTTGGCACATAAGACTCGATACCTAAGGGGTAATTCCCCCACTCGAGATTAAGCAAGGTACTTATCTTTTTGAAGTTAGGTTGATATTCTAAAATAGCCTTCTTGCTTGAATTGACCTCCGGACAGCTCACATCTATCCAAATTAATTGTATAACTTCATTAAAATTCATCGAAAACAATTCTGGATAATAATACGTCGGCTTAAAATTTTATTCCAAAAAGTCAACAAAAGTCAACGCGAGACCCGCCCCTCGAAATCCGGCAAAACTTTTATGAAATCCGAAAACCCATTCCGATACGAGTTCAACCATACCAATTTTATCGAATTCCAATGACAACTCAACTTCCAAATCTTAAATTTTCGTTTTTGGAAGGTTTTACAAAAATCTTGATTTTTCCTCCATTAAATCCGAATTAAATGATGGATTCAAAGACATAATCATGGAAATTAATCAAAACTGGATAAGAATCACTTACCCCAAACACCCACGCAAGAATCTCTCCGAAAATCGCCTTCTACCGAGCTCCAAATTTGATTTTGAGTTATGAACTCAAACCCCCATTTTTGGGACTTTTAATTCTGCCCAGATAGGCCTTCTTCGCGTTCGCGACCATTGCTTCGCGTTCGTAAAAGCCAAAACCCAATTGCCTCAAATACTTCATCGTGTTCACGACCTCGTTGTCGCGTTCGCGCAGGCCAATTATTTCTGCCCCATCATTTCCTCTTCGCGTTCACGATGACCAGCTGACCAACTTCTTCGCGTTTGCGAAGGCCAAACGATCCCATGACCCAAATCTTCCTTTCTTCTTTGCGTTTGCGTTGCATGGGCCGTGTTCGTGAAGTCTTTCCCTGCTCCTTCTTCGCGTTCGCATTCGCGAAGGGTAAACCATCAGTCCCTCAAATTCCTCTTCGCGAACGCGGGACTCCCTTCGCATTCGCAAAGAAGGAAACCAGACTTCAGCAACAACAGTCCAAACAACTCCAATTTGGTCCAAAACCACCCCGAAACACACCCGAGCCCCTCGGGGCCCGCCCAATCATACCAACCTATCCCATAACATAACACGGACCTGCTCGAAGCCTCAAATCACATCAAATAACATCGAAATCATGAATCGCAACCTAATTCAAACGTAATGAACTTTGAAACTTCAACTTCTACCATCGATGCCGAAACCTATGAAATCACGTACGATTGACCTCAAATTTTTCACACAAGTCACATTCGACATTACGGACCTACTCCCACTTCCGGAATCAAATTCCGACCCTGATATCAAAAAGTCAACTCCCTGGTCAAACTTTCCAAAAATTCAACTTTTGGCATTTCAAGCTTAATTCCACTACGGACCTCCAAATACTTTTCCAGACACGCTACTAAGTCCAAGATCACCATACGGAGCTATTGACATCATCAAAATTCCATTCCTGAGTCGTGCTCAGAAGTCAACTCTCCGGTCAACTCTTTCCATTTAAGCTTCAAACTAAGGATTGTTCTTTTAATTTAATTCTGAATCTTTAGTAAATTAAACTCGACCACACCCGCGAGTCATAATACATATTGCAAAGCTGCTCGAGACCTTAAGTCACTGAACGAGGTGTTAATTCTTAAAATAACAAGTCGGGTCGTTACATTCTCCACCTCTTAAATAAACGTTCGTCCTCGAACGTGCTAAGAATATTTCTGACTTTAAATTACTCAGTATATTCTTGCACACATACTTGTGGGTGATTTTACATTCCCGCAATTTAACACGGGCCCGACTACACCATCTCAATTGAGATTATTTCTTTTCTCCATTCTTATAAGCTTTAAAGCAACATCCCTATTTCTCCAATCATTTCCAAAAATGCCTGAATTCTCACAACAACGCATAGCATTAGTCTCAACTGGCTATAGTAACTCGTGCCTATGCACATATAAATTTCCTCAATAGTGTTGAAGTAACTCAAAACTTTCTCTGGGGTGTTATATTATTCCCCGCTTAGGATCATTCGCCCTCAAACACATAACATATTTATCTCTTCTTTTGCAAATTCTCAATCCTCCAAATTTTACTAACTCCCAAATTTCTCAGAAATGTTTGGCAGAGTTTCCCCTGTAATTGGGCCTATCCACCTCCCAGAGTAACACCCAAATAACTCCTAACAACATATCCACAACCCAACAAAATACCACAGGGTATATATCAATAACATTAATCTTAGCATTGCCTTATCATAATGATATCAGGACATGAAGCACATCATATGTATGCTCATCACTGCATCTCTGGTCTTAAAAGTTGTTCATAATTAATTCCAACATCACCAATTAATCTCATATTAGCCACCTCCTCATTTTGAATTTTCATAACACTGACAACAGAATGTGAGGCATGAAGACCACATGATTACTTACTCGGATTAATGAGTCACATTTAACACTACTTGGGCACTCACCTCATAGGCTCAAACTCAATGTTTATAGCACGAAAATGGTTGAATATAAAAAACAATACACAAGAATTATCAAATAAGCCTAACAGGCATGACTCCCTATTAATATTATTGTACAAATTAATTTCACAAAAGGGATAATTTTAAACTCATAAATATTTCACCACAAGGACCTCGTACTTACATAACTTCTACTGCGGCTTGCAGCCCGATTTAAATATTTCACATCATGTAAAAATGTGAGGATCTCGTCCTCAAATACGAATCACAATTTTGTTGCACATTGTGCCAACTGAAATTTCTAATTTTCTTTATTTTTTCTTTTCAATATATTTCATAAATAATTTTTACAACATGTAATGAACCCTCATACCGGTAGGGAATATGATTCATAAACATTGGAATCAATTATTCCGATACACATTAAACCCACTGTATTGAATAATAAAATTTTGCTTTTGGACTTATAGTCCTCAATGGTGCACAAAAATAAAATGACAGACACGGGCTCACATCTTCAAATCTCCCAACATGGATAAACATATTAGTGGGTCACAAATTTACAAAGATCACCCATAAGCGGAGCATAATAGGAGGACTCACCTCAATATTTAGAACTGAACCAAATTAAACGAAAATATCCTTTTATAACAAAATCAGGATCGTACTTATAACGACACCATCTGGTGTATCGGCCTCAACCAAATCATAGTGATTATATCTACGGGTCAGGCCTCCACCTCTTAGACGCCCACTTGTCGCCTGTCCTCCACCTCTTACTGACAGTGCATGTGGAGTATTAACTGGAGTAAAGCTTATAGCTGGAGAGTTCTGATAAAATCCACTCCTCCTAAGTCTCGAACAATCTCTCATGATATGCCTAGTATCACCACACTCATAACGACCCCTCTGAGGTCACGACTGCTCGTACTGAGTCTGTGTCGGATAACTAGAATAACCACTGTAAGAATCCCGTGTCGGTGGTGCACTGTAAACTGGAGCACTCCGAGTAATATGATGTGCGGACTGAGCTGACCAACTGCTCGAGTCTCCGCTATAATGGGATCTAGCTGTAAAGTAAAATCCATTGAACCCTCTAGATCTTCGAGATCTTTTGGCCTTCTTAGACTCCCTTTTCTCGCCTAAAACACCCTCAATCTTCCTTGTAATCTCCACTACTTATTGAAATGGAGTATCAGTTTGCAACTCTTGAGACATGCATATTTTAATATCATAATCGAGCCCCTAAATGAATCTGCGTACCCGTTCTCTAATTATAGGAACTAAGATAGGTGCATGACGAGCTAACTCACTGAACCTGATACCATATTCTGACACTGTCATAGTGCCCCGATGCAACCGTTCAAACTCTATGCGCCACGCATCTCTGAGAGTCTGCGGAGCAAACTCTTTCAATAATATTTCCAAAAATTGAGCCCAAGTTGGTGGTGTGGCATCGACTGGTCCACCTTCTTCATAGATTTTCCACCACTGATACGCTGCGCCTGATAGCTGAAATATAGTAAAGGCAACTCAACTCACCTCCACAATACCCATGGTGCGGAGAATACGGTGATAATTTTCTAAAAATTCTTGGGCATACTGTGTAGCCGTGCCACTGAAAGTTGGTGGATCGTATTTCTTAAACCTTTTAAGTTGATGCCTCAGGTCTGACCTCAGGCCGAACAGGAATAACAGGTTGTTCCGTTACTACACCCAGAAACTGACCAACGTGAACCTGCTGCTCTGGAGTTATGGTAGGAGTCTGCGCTACTCCCCCAATCTGCGGAATGTTTGGTGCAATAAAAATCAATCCCGCCTGAGTTAATGTACCAAACATACTCAGGAACTGTGCCAAAGTTTCCTGAAGTCCGGGGGTAACAACTGGTGCTTCTAGTACCTGTCCCCCAACTGGAACTACTAGTGGCTTCTCAACTGTCATTCTGACAGGTGCTCTAGTCGTGGCACGTGCCTTTCCTCGGCCTCTACCTCGGCTCCGGCCTTGCAGCCCTAGCAGTATGTGCGGATGCTTACTCAGCTAACCCAGTAGCACGTGTCCTCACCATCTGTGAGAGAATGGAGATACGAAGGTTCAAATTCCAAATTCAACAAATTCCGCATGACAGGAATAAAAGAAATGGAAATTTCCTAACAGTTCTGTAGCCTCTCGAAGATAAGTACAGACGTCTCCGTACCGATTCGCAAGACTCTACTAGACTCACTCGTGACTCGTAGAACCTAGAGCTCTGATATCAACTTGTCACGACCCAAAGTCCCACTACACGCGTCGTGATGACACCTAGTCTCTAAGACTAGGTAAGTCGATTTCTATTACATTTTGAAGCCATTTTTTTAAATTAAATAAATAATCAAAACTAACAGCGGAATAAATATGAATACACAACCTCCCAAGACTGGTAGTACTGAGTCACGAAATCTAACTGAATACATAGAATGATCACGAGGACCGAATATACAATACTGTTTGATTACAAATTAATAGTACAATGAAATGAAAAGACTCCAAGGGACTACGATAACCAAGCAGCTCTACCTTGAATCCTTACGATCCCACTTTAACTCTGCTCAAGTCCGATATTTCCAATACCTGGCTCTGCACAAAAATGTGTAGAAGTGTAGTATGAGTACACCACGGTCGGTACCCAGTAAGTATCAAGACTAACCTCAATGGAGTAGAGACGAGGTACAGTCAAGACACTCACTAGTCTAATAGCATGTGCAGTATAATGTATAAGATAGTAGAAAACAGATAACAATAAGGATATCATAAAACATCCAGTGATATGCACAGCAAGACAACACAACACCATTTAATATCGCTCAACAAATAATAATACAAGTACATCCAATTAAATCAAATTCTTCAAATAATGTCCTTCGCATATAATTCTACCAAATACTCTCTTTCAAATATACTTTTCCTCAAATAAATTTCTTTCAAATATAATTCTTTCATAATAAAAATCCTTCCAAATAAATATTTTGAATATAATTCTTCAATTAAAAAGTCACCATGTGACACCTCATTTCATAATCATAAAAATACGGGTCTCAGCCCATTTTCATATTTTTCATAAACACGGGTCTCAGTCCATTATTAAATCATTATATTTTCCTGGCACATCGTGCCCTCATTTCATATCACAACCACACGGACAATTCACATGCAAATATCCTCAATGTATATAAGATCCACATGATCAATTTATTTCCACTAAAGTGAGTTTAAGAGTTTTTAAATCAAATAAGAAATCAACAAAGAATTAAATTTATTTTTAGAAATCATTTGGGTGAAGAATATAACTTTGTACTTATATCAAAGCATTAGATAAACTACTGGTTTGGTTGTAAAATTATATAATTTAAAATATAATAATAATTTTTTTTATTTAAATCAACTCAATTATCAAAAATCAGTAAGAAACACGAGAAATATACTTCTTCAGAGTCTCGTGCTAAAAATCCAAAGTCAACACAATACAACTAGGAGCACAAAACACATAATAATAAAGTCAACTAGTATATCACGGAAGAAGACAAGAATTTACATATTAAATGAAACAAAATCACCCAAGGCAAGAACATGAATAAAGAAATATCAATAGGGCACTCCCGAGGTACCGCCTCGTAGTCCCAAATCATAAATAAATTCACAATATCTTATTTACTTATATCACCGCGGGAGCCTTCACATTAAATTTTTAAAGAAATTATTTTTCCGAAATAGCATCCCGCGTTTTAGCCACCCTTATCACACCGCATGGCTTCTAGTAGTTCCCCTACTAGCCACGCGTTTGAAGCCACTCTTATCTTACTGCATGCATTTCAATACCCTGACCTTATATCATCGCATGACTTCTAGTAGTTCCCCTACTAGCCACGCGTTTCAAGCTACCCTTATCTCACTGCATGCGTATCAATATCACAATATTTTACAAATCGTACCTCAAGTGCCCAAATATCACAGTATAATATAACTTGCACCTCAAGTGCCCAAATATTACGGCATTTCACAAATTGCACATCAAGTGATCAAATCTTATAACATATCACAGATTGCACATCAAGTGCTCAAATCTTACAACATATCACAAATTGCACATCAGGTGCTCCAATCTTACAACATATCACAAATTGCACATCAGGTGCTCAAATATTACAACTTGCCACAGAAATTAACAATACATTATTCTTTACAATAAGGAGCCCATGGCTCGACCATAATGTGCACAAATAGAGGATTTAATAATTGTCAATAATTTCCAATTTAATACATAAGGGCGTCTAAGGATTGTTAATCTATGAAATTTGCACATATAAACCAAGTACGTACTTGTCACCTCACATACATGGTTTTCAATTACATAATTTGGCACATAAGACTCGATATCTAAGGGGTAATTCCCCCACTCGAGGTTAATAAAGACACTTACCTTTTTGAAGTTAGGCCGATATTCCAAAATAACCTTCTTGCTTGAATTGACCTCCGGACAGCTCAAATCTATCCAAATTAATTGTATAACTTCATTAAAATTCATCGGAAATAATTCCCGATAATAATACATCGACTTCAAATTTTATTCCAAAACGTCAACAAAAGTCAACGCAGGACCCGCCCCTCGGAACCCGAAATTGTTTTCATGAAATCCGAATACCCATTCCGATACGAGTTCAACCATACCAATTTTATCGAATTCCAATAACAACTCGACTTCCAAATCTTAAATTTTCGTTTTTTGGAAGATTTTACAAAAATCTTGATTTTTCCTCCATTAAATCCGAATTAAATGATGGATTCAAAGACATAATCATGGAAATTAATCAAAACTGGATAAGAATCACTTACCCCAAACACCCACGCAAGAATATCTTCAAAAATCGCCTTCTACCGAGCTCCAAATTTGATTTTGAGTTATGAACTCAAACCCCCGTTTTTGGGACTTTTAATTCTGCCCAGATAGGCCTTCTTCGCGTTCGCGACCATTGCTTCGCGTTCGCAAAGGTCAAAACCCAACTGCCTCAAATCCTTCATCGCGTTCGCGACCTCGTCATCGCGTTCGCGAAGGCCAATTATTTCTGCCCCAGTCATTTTCTCTTCATGTTTGCGAACCCCTCGTCACGTTCGCGATGACCAGCTGACCAACTTCTTTCGCGTTCGCGTTCCACTCTTTGCGTTTGCGAAGGCCAAACGACCCTAGGCCCCAAATCTTCCTTTCTTTTTCGCGTTCGCATTGCCTGGGCCGCATTCGCGAAGGCTTGCCCTGCTCCTTCTTTGCGTTCGCGTCCACAGCTTCGCGTTCGTGAAGGGTAAACCACCAGTCCCTCAAATTCCTCTTCGCGAACGCGGGACTCCCTTCACGTTCGCGAAGAAGGAAACCAGACTTCAGCAACAACAATGCAAACAACTCCAATTTGGTCCAAAACCACCCCGAAACACACCAGAGCCCCTCGGGTCCCTATCAAATCATCCCAACTTGTCCCATAACATAACACGGACCTGCTCGAAGCCTCAAATCACATCAAACAACATCTAAATCATGAATTCCACCCTAATTCAAACGTAATTAGCTTTGAAACTTTAACTTTTACCGTCGATGCCGAAACCTATGAAATTACGTACGATTGACCTCAACTTTTGCACACAAGTAACATTCGACATTACAGACCTACTCTTACTTTCGGAATCGGATTTTGACCCCGAATCTTTAGTAAATAAAACTCGACCGCACCCGCGGGTCATAATACATATTGCGAAACTGCTCGAGACCTTAAGTCACTGAACGGGGCGTTAATTCTTAAAATGACAAGTCAGGTCGTTACATTAATAAATGCGCAACACTTTATCTACACAATTTAATAATATAATCTTTCACATTTAGCCCGTGTACACACTCGTCGCCTCGTGTACACGACTTTCAACATATTTCAATAATCACATCAACAACAATCCTAGGGAAAATTTCCCTAACACAAGGTTAGACAAGTCACTTACCTCGACTTGCTCCAATTTAACCAAGTAATATGCTTTTTCCTCGATTTTTCGATTCCAGTCGACTCGTATCTAGTCATAATTAATTCGATATAGTCAAAAAATATTATATAATTAATTCTATAAGAAAATACTATATTTTTTCAATACAAATCCGAAATTAACTCAAAAATGGGCCCATGTATCGGAATCCGGCAAAAGTTACGAAATATGAACGCCCATTCAACCACGAGTCTACCCATACTAATTTTACCAAAATCCGACATCAACTTGACCTCCAAATCTCAAATTCTTATATTGAAATCCCTATGCCCAAATCCTCTAATTTCACCTAAAAAACATGTAATCTATTCGAAATATTCAATGATAATACAATATAATTGACTAACAATGATCACATGTGACTTACCTCAAGATTTCCCGTGATTTCTCGCTCAAAAATCGCCTCACCCGCTTTTGGAAATGTCAAAAATGACAAAAATTCTCGGACCCTTCTGTTTTGTACACTGCCCAGTGCTTTCGCACCTGCGGAAAAAATTCTCGCACCGGCGGTCCCGCATCTGCAGGGAAATACCGCATCTATGGAAATTGCTCAGCCCAGCTGCCTTCGCTTCTGCGAGCTTTGGACCGCATCTGCGCCTTCGCAGGTGCGGAAAATTCCATCGCATCTGTGGGCCTGCCGCACCTCCGCCCTTCCTCTCGCTTCTGTGCAAGCGCTTTTGCGCAACATGAGCCGCATCTGTGGCCAATTTCTCGCAGGTGCGATTACACCAGAAGACAGAAATTTACCCAAATTTCTTCTAAGTCTGAATTTGATCCGTTAACCAACCGAAACTCACCCGAGACCCTCGGGACCTTAACAAGATATACCAACACATCCTAAAATATTATACGAACTTAGTTAAAACTTTAAATCACATCAACAATGCTAAAAGCACAAATCACACTCTAATTCAAGCTTAATGAAACTTAAGAATTTCCAACTTCTACATTCGATGTCGAAATCTATCAAATCAAGTCCGATTGATCTTAAATTTTGCACACAAGTCATAAATGACATAACGGAGCTGTGAAAATTTTCAGAACTGGATTCCGACCCCGATATCAAAAAGTCAAATCCCCGGTCAAACTTCCAAAATTTAAATTTCTATTTTAGCCATTTTAAGTCTAATTTCACTACGGACTTCCAAATAAAATTCCGATCACGCTCCTAAGTCCAAAATCACCATACGAAGCTGTTGGAATCATCAATTTTCTATTCTGGGGTTGTTTGCACATAATTCAACATCCGGTCACTATTTGAACTTAAACTTTTAATTTTTTATCAAAATTCCATATCTCGGGCTAGGGACCTCAGAATTTGATTCCGGGCATACTCCCAAGTCTCAAATCACGATATGGACCTACCGAAACTATCAAAACACTAATCCGAGTCCGTTTGCTCAAAATGTTGACCAAAGTCAACTCAGTTGAGTTTTAAAGCTTTAATTCACATTTTAATCTATTGTTTTTACATAAAAACTTTCCGAAAAATTTTATGGACTGCGCACGCAGGCCGAGTAATGATAAATATTGTTTTTCGAGGTCTTAGAATACAAAATTAATTATTAACTTTAAAGATAACATTTTGGGTCATCACATTCTCCACCTCTAAAACAAACGTTCGTCCTCGAACGGAGTTAGAAAAATTACCTGAGCTGGTGAATAAGCATGGATAACAGCTGCGCATATGATGCCCGGTCTCCCAAGTCGCCTCCTCGATCGGATCACCCCTCCACTGAACCTCGCGGAAGCAATGTTCTTTGACCTCATAGAAACATGGAATATCGAATGAACTGCAGAGAGACTAGGTGGTAGCGCAAGTCTATAAGCCACCTCTCCAACTCTTTCAAGAATCTCAAAAGGCCCAATATACCTAGGGCTCAACTTGCCCTTCTTCCCGAACCTTATCACACCCTTCATAGGCGAAACCCGGAGCAATACCCGCTCACCAACCATGAATGCAATATCGCGAACCTTTCGATCTGCATAACTTTTCTGTCTAGATTGGGCTGTACAAAGTCGATCCTGAATCAACTTAATGTTCTCTAAGGCATCCTGAACTAAGTCTATACCCAATAATCTAGCCTCGCCCGGTTCGAACGAACCCACTGGAGACCGGCACCGCCTACCATACAAAGCCTCATACGGAGCCATCTGAATGCTTGACTGGTAACTGTTGTTGTAAGCAAACTCCGCAAGTGGTAAGAACTGATCCCAAGCACCCCCAAAATCTATCACATATGCACGAAGCATATCCTCCAGTATCTGAATAGTGTGTTTGGACTGCCCGTCCGTCTGAGGGTGAAATGTTGTACTCAACTCTACTCGAGTACCCAACTCACGCTGTACTACCCTCTAGAACCGTGATGTAAACTGCGTACCCCGGTCAGAGATGATAGATACTGGTACGTCGTAAAGTCTGATAGTCTCGCGAATATAGATTTGAGCCAACTGCTCGGAAGAGTAAGTAGTCATCACAGGAATGAAATGAGCTGACTTGGTTAATCTATCCACAATAACCCAAGCTGCATCGAACTTTCTCTGAGTCCATGGGAGCCCAACAACGAAATCCATAGTGATCCTCTCCCATTTCCATTCTGGAATATCTAACTTTTGAAGCAATCCACCCTGTCGCTGATGTTCATATTTCACCTGTTGACAATTTAGACACTGAGCTACATACTCCACTATGTCTTTCTTCATCCGCCTCCACCAATAGTGTTGTCTCAAGTCGTGATACATCTTTGCAGCACCCGGATGAATGGAGTACTGAGAACTGTGAGCCTCCTAGAGAATCAACTCACGCAAGCTATCTACATTGGGTACACACAGCCTGCTTTGCATCTGTAGTACACCGCCATCTCCAACAGTAACTTCCTTGGCATCACCGTGTTGAACTGTATCCTTAAGGACAAGCAAATGGGGGTCATCATACTGGTGCTCCCTGATATGATCATAAAGAGAGGACTGAGAAACCACACAAGCCAAAACTCGACTCAGCTCGAAAACATCCAATCTGACAAACTAATTGGCCAAGGTCAAGGCTAAAGGCCTCTCTGCTACCGGTAAATAAACTAAGCTACCCAAACTCTCTGCCTTACGACTCAAGGCATCGGCCACTATATTGGCTTTCCTAGGATGATAGAGAATGGTGATATCATAATCTTTAAGCAACTCCAACCATCTCCGCTGCCACAAATTAAGATCCTTCTGTTTAAATAGATGTTGTAGACTCCGGTGATTGGTGTAGACCTTACAATGGACACCGTACAAATAATGCCGCCAAATTTTTAAGGCATGAACAATACCTGCTAACTCCAAGTCATATACAGGATAATTCTTCTCATGCACCTTTAACTGTCTGGACGCGTAGGCAATCACCCTACCATCTTGCATCAACACTGCACCGATATCAATACGCGACGCGTCACAATACACACTATAAGACCATGTACCTATAGATAATACCAATATTGGGGCTGTAGTTAAAGCTGTGTTGAGATTTTTGAAGCTCTCTTCACATTCCTCAGTCCACCTGAATGGAGCACCATTCTGGGTCAATTTGGTCATAGATCAGCAATAGAAAAGAAACCCTTTACAAATCAACGAAAATACCCAGCCAACCCAAGGAAACCCCGAATTTCTGTAACTGAGGACGGTCTGGACCAACTCTGCACTGCTTCAATCTTCTTTGGATCTACCTTAATCCCCTCGCATGAAACTATATGACCCAAAAATCCCACGGAATCAAGCCAGAATTCACACTTTGAAAATTTTATATATAACTTCCTTTCTCTCAAAATCTGAAGCACAGTCCTCAGGTGCTGTTCATGATATTCCCGACTCCGAGAATACACCAGAATGTCGTCAATAAATACAATGACGAAAGAATCAAGATAGGGATGTAATACACTATGCATTAAGTGTATAAATGTTGCTGGGGCATTGGTCAGCCCAAAAGACATCACAAGGAACTCGTAATGATCGTACCGAGTCCTAAAAGCAGTCTTCGAGGTATCTGACTCCCGAATCTTCAACTGATGATATCCTGAATGGAAGTCGATCTTAAAAACACTCTGGCACCCTAAAGCTGATCAAATAGGTCATCAATACGTGGCAATGGATACATGTTCTTCGCTGTAACTTTGTTCAGCTGGCAGTAATCAATACACATCCGCATAGAACCATCCGTCTTCTTGACAAATAAGACAGGAGCACCCCAAGGTGATACACTGGGCCGAATGAAACCCTTAGCAAGCAACTCCTGTAACTGTTCTTTTAATTCTTTCAACTATGTTGGGGCCATACGATATGGTGGAATAGAAATGGTCTAAGTACCCGGTAATAAATCAATATCCCTGTCGGTGGCATACCCGGAAGATCTGCTGGAAATACATCAGGAAAATCCATTACTACAGGAACTGACTCCATAGTAGGATTATCAATACTAACATCTCTCACATAGGCTAGATGCACATCACACCCCTTCTCAACCATTCGTTGAGCTTTAAGAAACGAAACAACCCTCCTAGGAACATGATCCGAGGTACCTCTCCACTCTAGCCGCGGTAGACCTGGCATAACCAATATCACCATCTTGGCGTAACAATCAAGAATAGCATGATAGGGCGACAACCAATCCATGTCCAAAATAATATTAAAATCTACCATACTGAGCAATATTAAATCAGCTCTGGTCTCAAAACCATTGATAACAATTAAACACGACCGATACACACGGTCCACAATAATATATTCACCCACAGGTGTAGATACATAAACAAAAGAACTCAAGGAATCACGTGATACGCCCAAATACGGGGCAAATAAGATGACACATAAGAATAAGTGGAGCCTGGATCAAATAAGACTGATGCATCTCTATGACATACCGAAATAATACCTGTGATAATAGAATCGGATGCAACGACATCTGTCCTAGCAGGAAGGGCATAATATCTGGTCTGGCCTCCCCCTCTAGGGTAACCTCTACCTGTCCGACCTCCACCTCTGGCTGGATGTACAATTGGAGTGGCAACTGGGGCGGTAATCATGGCATGAGAAGCCTAAGGACTTTGTGGAATAGGTGGGCCTGAGAAATTCGTGGAGGTGCGCCCCTTCTAAGTCTGGGGAAATCCCTCATGATATGACGAGTGTCACCACACTCATAACAAGCCCTCAGAGTATGTGGCTACTGGGATGAGCTCGGGCCTGATCCACTAGACTACCAGCTAAAAGCACCCCGTACAGGAGGTACAGAAGACATTGGCGGTGCATAATATGGAACCTGAGGTCTGGGAGTAGCCGAAATACCACTGGAAGCTGGAAGTGCTGAATGAATAGGATGACTCACATAACCTCTACCATGGCGGGCTGCAACTGGGGCACGAGAATTATTATATGTGCCAGAATCTCGGGGTCTCTTAGTCTCCCTCTCTTCTCTCTCCCGAGTCTGCATACCCTCCAATATCCTAACAGTTGACACCATTTGTTGGTATGTGATGTCCATATCCAATTCTCGGGTCATACTGAATCTGATACTAGGGTGGAGACCCTCAATAAATCTATGAACTTGCTCTCGAACAGTAGCAACTGAGGCTGGTGCATGCCTAGCCAAATCACTGAATCGGGCCGCATACTCTGACACAGTCATAGAACCCTGGCACAACTGCTCAAACTCTGCGCGCCATGCATCTCTAAGACTCTGAGGAACATACTCCCTTAAGAACATATCTGGAAATTGAGGCCAAGTAAGTGAAGTTGCCTCAGCCGGACTATCAAACTCATATGCCCTCCACCACTGGTAGGCTACTCCTCTAAACTGGAATATCGTGAAAGAAACCCCACTGGAATCCACAATACCCATAGTACGAAGGATACGGTGTCATTCCTCCAGAAATACCTGAGCATCCTCTGAAGCTAAACCGCTGAAAGTGGGAGGGTGGTACTTCTTGTACCTCTCGAGTCTGAGCCGCTCTCTTCCTGAAACTGCTATCCTAATCTCAGGTCGAACTGGGACAACTAGCTGCACTGGTATAATCTCTGGGGCATGGTCAACTTGGGCCCGTGGCTCTGGAGTACGGGCGCTAGGAGTCTGTGCTCCTCCCACGGCCTGAGATGTGGCAGGAGCAAGTGGAATTAACCCTGCCTGAGCTAAAGTTCCAAACGTGCTCAAAATCTGGGCAAGAGTCTCCTGAAGTGCAGGAGTAATAACACGCGTCTCAGGTGCCTGTTCTCCAACTAGAGCTACTGGTGGCTCTGGTGCAGCAGTTCGTGCAGGTGTTTTTGCTGCACCATCTGGTCTTCCTTGGCCTCTGGCTCGGCCTCTGCCCTGAACCCTGCCTCTTGCGGCTCCAACAAGGGGCATGGGTGTCTGATCATCAGATCCAGTTGTACATGTCCTCACCATCTGTGAGAGAATAGAAAGATAATAGTTTAAAATTTTGAAGTCAACAAATACGCACGATAAGGAATCAAAGAAGTGAATATTTCCTAACAGTTCCATAGCCTCTCGAAGATAAGTACATACGTCTCCGTACCGATCCGCAAGACTCTACTAAACCTGCTTGTGACTCATAACACTTATGAACCTAGTGCTCCGATACCAACTTGTCATGACCCCAAATTCCCTCCATAGGATGTCGTGATAGAACCTAGTCTCTAGCACTAGGTAAGCTTATCAATGCGGAATAATAATAAATATCTGAAATAAATAAACTGCAATTAAATAATTTCAACTCCTAAAACCCGGTAGAAATATATCAAGGTCTAAAGAAAAGAATAAGGATGCAACTTAATAATGATAGAACGGGACTCCGGAGTCTGCGAATGCTGGCAGATATATCTCGACGTCTCCGTGCACAAGTAACTCATTGATGCCTAGTATGATAAGATATACCTGAATCTGCACAAAAAGATGTGCAGAAGCATAGTATGAGTGCACCACAGCGGTACCCAGTAAGTGCCAAGCCTAACCTCGGTAGAGTAGTGACGAGAACAGGTCAGGCCATACTGAAGAATAAATAATGACATGGTAAAATGTTTAAACATTATAATAAGATAAAATGACAATGGAAATGAATCAAGTAGTATGTCACATTTAATTACACCAAATAATGGCAAATAAATAACTCGTGGAAACAAAACAGAATTTCTTTTCAACTTTATGAAAAATCACAACAAAAATCAAAAGCAACTATGGCCATACATTAATATCAACAAGGGCACTACCGAGGTAACGCCTCGTAGTCCCAAATCATAAATAAATTCACAATATCTCATTTCCTTATCTCACCGCGGGAGCCTTCACAATTTATTTTAAAGAAAATATTTTTCCCGAAATAGCATCCCGCGTTTTATCTCACCGCATGCGTTTCAATGCCTGAAGCTTATACCACCGCATGCGTATCAATATCACAATATATCACAATTTGCACCTTAAGTGCTCAAATAATTTAACTTGCCAAAATAATTCAACAACAAAGTTTTCTACAATAAAGAGCTCACGGCTCATGCCAAAATAAATCATCAATAATATTTTTCCACAATAAAGAGCTCACGGCTCCATCAATATGAGTACGAAAATCTTACAAAAATATTTAGGAATAAATAATTCCGGAAAATAATATTTCAAAATCTTTAATACGTTGCTTCAATATCAAATTGAAAAATGTCAAATACTTCAAATTAGTAATATTTAATTTGAAGAAAATCAACCTTCAAATAATGTACAGAATAAAGGAAACCGAGTTTTAACTAAACATGCAAAATAATTAGCAGGAAAAGGACAAACAAATTTAAGGTATATATTTCAGATCAATGATGAAGAATATAATAAGATAAAATAATTTAATAAATGCGCAATAGTGATCTACATAATTTAAAAATATAATCTTTTACATTTAGCCCGTGTACACACTCGTCACCTTGTATACACGACTTTCAACATATTTCAATAATTACATCAATACCAATCCTAGGGAAAATATTTCCCACACAAGGTTAGACAAGTCACTTACCTCAACTTGCTCCAATTTAACCAAGTAGTATGTTTTGTTCTCGATTTTCTGATTCTGGTCGCCTCGTATCTAGTCATAATTAATTCGATACAGTAAAAAAAAATATAGAATTAATTCTATAATAAAATACTATATTTTTCAATAAAAATTCGAAATTAACTCAAAAATGGGCTCACGTCTCGGTATCTGACGAAAGTTACAAAATATGAACGTCCATTCAACCACGAGTCCACCCATACTAATTTTACCAAAATCTGACAACAACTTGACCTCCAAATCCTCTAATTTCACCTCAAAAATATGTAATCTAATCGAAATATTCAATGATAATCCAATATAATTGACTAACAATGATCACATGTGACTTACCTCAAGATTTTCCGTGATTTCTAGCTCAAAATTCGCCTCGCCCACTTTTGAAAATGTCAAAAATGATAAAATTTCTCGGACCCTTCTGTTTTGTACACTGCCCAGTGCTTTCGCACCTGTGGATAAAATTCTCGCACATGTGGTCCCGCATCTGCGGTGAAATACCGCATCTGCGAAAATTGCTCAGCCCAGCTGTCTTCGCTTCTGCGAGCTTTGGACCGCATTTGTGCCTTCGCAGGTGCGGAAAATTCCATCGCACCTGCAGGCCTACCGCACCTGCGCCCTTCCTCTCGCTTCTGCGCAACATGAGCCGCATCTGCGTCATCACACCTGTGGCCAATTTCTCGCAGGTGCGATTATACCAGAAGACAGAAAATTTCCCTGATTTCTTCTAAGTCCGAATTTGATCCGTTAACCATCCGAAACTCACCCGAGACCCTCGAGACCTTAACCAAATATACCAACATGTCCTAAATAATTATACGAACTTAGTTGAAACTTTAAATCACATCAACAATGCTAAAATCACAAATCAACACCCTAATTCAAGCTTAATGAAACTTAAGAATTTTCATCTTCTACATTTGATGTGGAAACCTATCAAATCAAGTCAGATTGACCTTAAATTTTGCACACAAGTCATAAATGACATAACAAAGCTGTAAAAATTTTCAGAACTGGATTCCGACCCCGATATCAAAAAGTCAACTCCCCGGTCAAACTTCCAAAATTTAAATTCCTATTTTAGCCATTTCAAGCCTAATTTCACTACGGACTTCCAAATAAAATTCCGATCATGCTCCTAAGTCTAAAATAACCATACAGAGCTGTTGAAATCATTAAAAATCTATTCTGGGGTCGTTTGCACATAATTCGACATCTGGTCACTCTTTGAACTTAAACTTTTAATTTTTCATAAAAATTTTATATCTCGGGCTAGGGACCTCGGAATTTGATTCCGGGCATACGCCCAAGTCCCAAATCACGATACGGATCTACCGAAACTGTCAAAACACTAATCTAATTATGTTTGCTCAAAATGTTGACCAAAGTCAACTCACTTGAGTTTTAAAGCTCTAATTCACATTTTAATCTATTTTTTTCATATAAAAACTTTCCGAAAAATTTTACGGACTGCGCACGTAAGTTGAGTAATGATAAATAGTATTTTTTGAGATCTTAGAATATAGAATTAATTATTAACTTTAAAGATGACATTTTGGATCATGACACACACACACACACACACATGCTAAGTTTCCAGAAATCAAGTTTAGCAAAAGGTATTAGCCAGAATTAAGTCTAAAAGACTTTAGACATGTGAGCCTTAATCATAGTAGTTATAGTTAGAGGGATAGCAATCATGAAGATTTCTAACATGAGAGCCTAACATGATCACAAGCAGTACAACAACAACCTAGCAGCATTGTCTACAACATACCACAACAGTTCCAAAGTCTAGGGAACTCATGAAAATATATCAACTTAAGAGGAATAGGACAGGCAAGCATCATAACTCATACTAGTTACCCAGACATAATACAATAAGCTAACATAGAAATTTTTCCTAGAAGCAACGCTAAAGACATAAGATTAACAAATCAAACATACATTAGAACTTAAATGGCATGGAAACATGCCTTAGATAATCAGTACATCCTCAAAAACTTAACAGGTTAGGCAAGAATAACTCAACAAGGTCTGAAACACAGGACCTGATTTATCCAAAGATACAGGACAAGGTAGGGAACACACATTAATTTACAAGTAGCACTTAAGAAAACCAGAATTCATTCACATAATGAGAGCATATTACATATGTTGATGCCTATCGAGTTCAACTACTAGAGAACATGGAACTGCAGAGCATTGTTAAAACAATAGGATTGCAGTAAAGCATACACCAACATAGTACCAGGGATTCATGAATAGCAAGGAAAACTGAATCATACTTACTTACAAAAGTTCAAATAATATTGGCACATAGAATGCACATGTCATAGACAAACAGAAAGGGAGATAGTTAAAATTGTAAGAGTCAAGAACACTAACCGGTAGAAAAGTTAAATGAGCAAAAGAGGAACTTAGAATATCAGTAGTGATTCAGTAGCAGCAATTGAAAGAAGACAATGGAACCCCAAATCCCCGATTCTCCAGAGTTCACACGAGCCTCGATAAGGGCTTCGAGCAGTACTTGCACCGGAGGAGGTCATTTAATAGTATTATGGCCTTGGCTTTCAGCCGACCAAGAATTCAACAGTTTCAGAAAATATTCGAGTATAACAGAGTAAAGAACGAGTGAAGGAAGAGAATAGTGAGAGTAATAGAAGTAGTGAGATCCATTAAGGGGAGTAAGGTATAGTAGTAGGAATTGAAAGACTAATCACACAGAATAAGGAAAGAAAATTAATCATACAGAATAAGGGAAGAAAAATCAATCATACAGAATAAGGAAAAGGAGATCAATCATACAGAATAAGAAAAATAAATCAATCATACAGAATAAGGAAAAGACCACATGCAAACTAATTTTAAATCGGAATTAGGGCAACGAGTAAGGCAAACCCTAATTAAGCCAGATTCGATGGAAATATTCCCAAATCGGAGAGATACTCCGTGTTCTTTGAGGTATCTAGCCGGAATCCCATGATATCTTCAAGGTCGAACCCATTTGGACCCGATTTACACGAGATACACCTTCCATATATGGAACGATATTCAGTATTATCATATCAGAGTGGTAAGCGTTCAGAAAAGGCAAGAAAATCTCTGGTTCGAAGGCAATATGCAGAGAAAAGGTGAGACGGCTTTGCTCGCTAGGGTTTAGGTTTGGAAGATGAAGGGGAGAGTTTGAAGGCGGCGTAAATGATAAATGGGGTCTAGGGTTTGGGTTTTAGGGATATAAGCAGAATGGGGGATTTATTATGGGCCGTTGATCATTTGAGATCAACGGCCAAAATTAAATGAAAACTAGGCTGGTCAAAGGTAATGGGTCGTCTGGTTGGGCTGCTGAGGGATCAAAGAAATGGGCTGGGTATTTGGTCCTGTAATTTGGTCCGAAAATTAGACCTTATATTGGGGCTCTAAATTAAATATGCAAAATTTGTTTAATATAATTTATAAAAAATAATTTATAAGTAATAAAAATATTACTTGTGCAGTAACAATAATAGCTTAACATTAAAAAAAATATAAAAATGCTATTTTGGCACAAATAATGTAATAAAAATGTAATTATACATGAATATAGGCTATTATTGCAAAATTACGTAAATAGCTTAAAACTACAAATATACTTACATAAAATAAAGTAAAATATTCTGAAACATATATGTTGATGCAAATAATAACTTTGGGTAACTAAATCATCACAAAATAATTTAAGGGGTAATTAATAAATATTCAAGTAATTTAAATGCAAGAAAATTATTTTTAAAGCTCTAAAAAGTATGGAAAATTATAAACATACTTGTGTAAATCTTGAAAATTAAATAATGATGCAAGATGATATCTTGAAAGTATATATACTATTTGAAAAATATGAGGACAAAATTGGGTATCAACAGCTACCCCTTGTTACCCGAGAATGATAAAAGAGTTATCGGGCAAAAATAATGATGACCAATTTTATTCGAATTGTGTGAGGAATGATGTATTTAGAAAACATGGGGGTCGAACACTAGTTCTTGAGTTGCCTACATATCCCTGGTATTACAGGAATCAGGTCATGTGTAGTTCTGGATCCAACGACGAACGAAACCGATGGAGTTGTTATAAGAGTGGTTGTATGTTTCAGAAACATTTTTTTGGGTAGGATAGTGTCGTAGGTAATGGATATTTTAGGTGGGGTCATGAATGCAAATTTGGTCATTACGGGTGTATCACAAGGCAGATATTTAAACGGTTATAGAGTAAAGGTAGTCAATTACTGGTCGTCAGTTATATTTGAGGTAGTCAAATAATGTGAACATTATGAACGGAAATCGGAGCAAGGATTGCTCCTATTTGTAGAACGGTTACCTCCCAAGTTACCTGCAAAACTTAAAACACGGTGCATGCGAAAATATATGGGTTATTGCGAAAATTTAAACATGATGCGACTTTCCTTTGGACCATGAAAGTTGTCTTCGGACGATGAGGATGATGTCCTTAGACCATGACGTCCTGGACCATGAAGCGTGTGGTAAGGGATTCGCTGGCCATGGAATGGTGTCCTCGGGCCATGAGGATGGTGCATCTGGACTATGGCGCCTTTGAATAATGATATGCAGTTTGAGAGATCCTCAGGCCATGGTATGGTGTCTTCAGGCTATGAGGATGGTGTCTTTGGACTATGACACCTTCGGACAATGTGGCGATGTTTCAGCCCATGAAATTCAAGTATGTAGCGATATCGATTGTTTGATATAGAAAATAGGTGATGCTTAGACGTATGCGAGGATGAGACAAGACAAGGCCTAGATTATGTGAGATGAGGGTAGTGTTTAACCCTATGCGAAGAAAGGAGACAGTTCTTAGTCTCGTTCAAGGAAATGAGACAATGCTTAGTCCCTGGCAAGGAAAGGCAATGCTTAGCCTCATGCAATAATGGAGGCAATGCTTATCCTGATGCAAGGATTGGAGACAGTGTTTAATCTCATGCAAAGGAAGGCAATGCTTAACCTTATACAATGTGGAGACAGTGCTTAGTCTCATGCAACGAATGGAGACAGCATTTAGTCTCATACAAAGAAAGGCAGTGCTTAGCCTTATGCAATGTGGAGACAGTACTTAGTCTCATGCAATGAATGGAGACAGTGTTTAGTCTCATGCAAAGATAGGCAGTGCTTAGCCTTATGCAATGTGGAGACAGTACTTAGTCTCATGCAATGAATGGAGACAGTGTTTAGTCTCATGCAAAGAAATGCAGTGCTTATCCTTATGCAATGTGGAGACAGTGCTTAGTCTCATGCAACGAATGGAGATAGTGTTTAGTCTCTGGCAAAGAAAGGCAATGCTTAGCCTTATGCAATGTAGAGACAGTTCTTAGTCTCATGTAACGAATGAAGATAGTGTTTAGTCTCATGCAAAGAAAGGCAGTGCTTAGCCTTATGCAATGTGGAGATAGTGCTTAGTCTCATGTAACGAATGGAGATAGTGTTTAGTCTTATGCAAAGAAAGGCAGTGCTTCGCCTTATGCAATGTGGAGACAATGCTTAGTCTCATGCAACAAATGGAGATAGTGTTTAGTCTCAGGCAAAGAAAGGCAATGCTTAGTCTTATGCAATAATGGAGACAATGTTTATCCTTATGCAAGGAATGGAGACAGTGATTAGTCTCGTGCAAGGAAAAGAGACAATGCTTAGTCTCTAGAAAGGAAAGGCAATGCTTAGCCTTATGCAATAATATAGGCAATGCTTAGCCTCATGCGAGGAAAGGAAATGCTTGGCCTTATGCAATGTTGAGGGAAACACTTAGCCCTATGCGAGGAAAAGTAATGACTAAGTGCGAGAGGATAAAGCATTTCTTAGCTTGATGTGTTTGCATTTTTTAATTCTTGGTGTTGTGAAGATGGTGATCCTGTTGTGTGTATATATTTGTGGACGTTCCTGTTATGTTCATTGTACCTGCATCCAAAGAAAGATTGTGAGTTTTGCGGGGGAACAGTTGGTTCGTGCTCTTGGTTCCTTGCTTCGCCTTTGCTTTTGTCTTGAGGCCCTGCTTGAGCCACCCTGGGTAACATCTGGTTTCCATAGAAACAAAATTTCAAAAAACATGCATTCATTCGACAAATTATTTGTAGAAATACAGTTATTTGAATTATGTGATAATGCACGAGATCAAATAATTTAGATGAACTGGTGACTGTGACGCATTTTGAGATGTTGCAACCTCTTTTCTTTGGCCCCAGTTTAAATGCATACTTCCAGCAACACATTCCTTGGCGGTTCGAAATGTGATGAGATCGGGCAAACTCAAAACCATGCCCTAATTTCTGACTATAGGAAAAATGAAGATTTTATTATGATGTGATCGAACCCATAGGGCTGCCTATGTATCCCCTCTTAAATGGGAATCAGGTCAAGAGTAGTTCAGTTACATCAAATAGAAGGTGCTAACATAATCTTAAACGTAGTATCTCTTGACTGCGTCTGAATTGATAGGTTTTGGCCAAATCTCTCCGTCCATTTTTGCAAGTATAAGTGCTCCTCCTATCAATTCCCGGTGAACTATGTAAGGGCCTTGCTAGTTGAGTGAGAATTTCCCCTTTGCTTTATCCTGATGTGGGAAGATTCGCTTTAGTACCAACTGCTCTGGCATGAATTTCCTCGACCTGACCTTTTTGTTGAAAGATCTTGTCCTTTTGTTCTGGTAGAGTTGACCATGACATACCGCGTTCATTCTTTTTCCATCAATGAGAGCTAGTTGTTTATACCGGCTTTGTACTTCTTGTATGATTCTTAAAGAAGGAATTTCCACTTCGGCGGAAATAACGACTTCAGTACCATAAACCAGTAGGTAGGGAGTTGCCCCAGTTGATGTACGAACTATGGTACGATACCCGAGTAAAGCAAATGTTAGCTTCTTGTGCCATTGTTTGTAATTGTCTACCATTTTCCTCAATATCTTCTTGATGTTCTTGTTGGTCATCTTCTACGGCTCCGTTCATTTGTGCCTTGTATGCTGTAGAGTTCTGGTGTTTGATCTTGAATGTCTCACATATTGCATTCATCAAATCACTGTTGAGATTGGCAGCATTGTCAGTAATGATTGACTCTGGTACCACAAATCGACAAACAATGTGGTCCCGAACAAAATCTGCTACAAATTTCTTAGTTACAGCTTTGTAAGATGCGGCTTTAACCCATTTTGTAAAGTAGTCGATGGCTATCAGAATGAACCTATGTCCGTTTGACGCAGTAGGTTTGATTGGTCCGATGACATCCATACCCCAAGCGGAGAAAGGCTAGGGTGAACTTGTTGCATTAAGTTCATTGGGTGGCACTCGTATTATGTTAGCATGTATCTGGCATTGGTGACACTTTTGCACGTACTTGATACAGTCTGTTTCCATAGTCATCCAAAAATACCCTGCTCTTAGTATCTTCTTGGCCAAAATGAAACTATTCATGTGGGGTCCGCAGGTTTCGGCATGTATTTCCTCGAGCAATCTAGATGCCTCCTTGGCATCGACACATAGGAGTAATCCCAAGTCAGGAGTCCTTCTATACAGAATTCCTCCACTTTGAAAGAAATGGTTGGCCAATCTTCGAAGTGTGCGCTTCTGAGTGTGGTAGCACTCTTTGGCTATTCTCCTTTTCCCAAGTACTTCTTGATGTCTTGGAACCACGGGTTTCCATCAATCTATTCTTCAACATGAGCACAATAAGCTGGCTGCTTATGAATTTCTATTGGGATAGGATCGATGAAATTCTTATCTGGGTGTTGTATCATGGAAGACAAAGTGGCTAATGCGCCTACAAACTCATTCTGAATTCTTGGAACATGTTTGAGCTCTATATTTGTGAACCTCTTGATCAACTCTTGTATACAGTGCAAATATGGCAATATTTTGGTGTTCTTTATAGCCCATTCCCCTAGAACCCGGTACACCAAAAGATTTGAGTCTCCGATTACCAACAGCTCTTGAATGTTCATGTCAATAGCCAATCTGAGTCCCAAGATGCAGGCCTCATACTCCGCCATATTGTTGGTGCATGAAAACCTGAGTTTTGCAGATATCGGATAGTGTTGACCGGTTTCTTATACTAAAATAGCTTTGATGCCTACTCCTTTAAAGTTTGTTGCTCCGTCGAAGAACATCCTCCAACCATCATATGCCTCGGTGATATCTTCTCCAACGAACGACACCGCCTCGTCGGAAAAATATGTTTTCAATGGTTTGTATTCTCCGTCTACGGGATTTTCTGCCAAATGATCTGCTAATGCTTGCCCCTTGACTGCCTTCTGAGTCACATAGATGATGTGGAACTCACTTAGCAATATCTGCCACTTTGCTAACTTAGCCGTAGGCATGGATTCCTGAAAGATGTATATTAGCGGATCCATCCTTGATTTGAGATATGTAGCGTATGCACAGAAATAATACCTCAACTTCTAAGCTATCCATGCCAAAGCACAGCAGGTGCATTCTAGCAAAGAGTACCGGGATTCATAAGGAGTGAATTTCTTGCTCAGATAATATATTGTTTATTCCTTCTTTCCAGTTGCATCATGTTTCCCCAGAACGCAACCGAAAGCCCCATCTAACACAGATAACTAAAGCAGCAGAGGTCTTTCGGGTTCTGGTAGGACCAGAACGGGCAGTTTAGATAAATACTCCTTGATTTTGTCGAAAGTCTTCTGGCATTCTTCAGTCCAACTTGTTGCAGCATCTTTCCTTTGCATTATAAAGATTGGCTCACATATCACAGTTGATCGTGCTATGAAGCGGTTGATGTAATTGAGGCGCCCTAAAAAAACTCATCACCTCTTTCTTATTCTTTGGAGATGGCAAGTCCTGGATAGCTTTGACTTTTCATGGGTCTAACTCAATCCCTCGGCAACTGACGATGAATCTTAACAACTTTCCTACAGGGACTCCGAAGGCACATTTTGTAGGATTCAGCTTCAAATTGTATTTTCGAAGCCGGTCAAAAAATTTCTTCAAGCCTGCTATGTGATCCGAACTCCTTTTAGATTTGATGATATCATCATCCACGTACACCTCTATTTTCTTATGTATCATGTCATGGAAGATGGTAGTCATGGCTCTCATGTAGGTGGATCCAGCATTCTTCAAGCCAAACAGCATCATTTTGTAACAATATATTCCACATGGTGTGAAAAAGGCTGTCTTTTCGGCATCTTCTTCATCCATCCAAATCTGATGGTATCTTGCAACGCAATCCATAAAGGATTGGAGCTCATGCTTGGCACAGTTGTCAATCAGTATGTGTATGATGGGCAATGGGAAATCATCTTTGGGACTTTCCCTGTTTAGGTCTCGGTAATCGACACATACTCTGACCTTCCCATCTTTCTTCGGAACCGGCACAATGTTGGCCAACCAAGTCGGGTATTCGACCACTCGGAGAACATTGGCTTTGATTTGCTTGGTGACCTCCTCTTTTATCTTCAAACTCATATCCGGCTTGAACTTTCTGAGCTTCTGCTTTACTGGTGGATACATAGGATTGGTGGGTAGTTTGTGAGCTACTATGGATGTGTTTAAACCAGTCATATCGTCGTAGGACCATGCAAAGATGTCTTTCATATTCCTTTAGGAATCCAATATACTCTTCTTTCTCCGACGGTGATAGATGAATGCTTATACGTGTTTCCTTGACCGTTTCGGAATCCTCTGAGTTAACGGCCTCAATTTTTTCCAAATTAGACTTTGGTTTGTTTTCAAAGTTTTCTACTTCTCTGACACTTTCCTCGGGTATTATATCATCTTCCAGATCCTTTGAATCTCTGTCCTTATGTAGCGTTGTCTCATTACATGTCACAGTCATAGATTCATCAGGATATGTAATAATTATGCTGAAAAAAAATGTAAAAAAGGTAATAACAAATATAAAAGGCAATAATACATTAATAAAACTTTTAAAACATCAACAAATGTGGCTCGATGGCTCGAGTAATTATTTCAGAACAAAATTCTGAAAAATGCCTCAAATGCTCAAAACTATTTTAAAATAATTCATGCTAATTTGCCAGGCTACCCAGGAACTCGACGGGCCCGAGATGGTGTAGCGGTCCAGTTCTTGAGAACAACTCCTTACTCCATGGTATGAATGGTAAGGTCTTCCTCCTCCTCCTCCTCCTCAACAATTGCACCATAGTCCATGTCTTCTTCATCTAGAAACAACTTCCTCATGCCAGCCAAAACCTCATCTTCCTCAGATCCCCACATCATGTCAGCTTGATGGAATGTCTGGTGCAGAGGTGGTAACTGTTGTTCCAATGGATAATAAGTAGCACACCATGTTGTTGACCAATCCTAGTATTCTTGCCATGTGAATTCGTATCCGAGTACAAAAGTCGTACCATGATACTGTGGTTGTACGGGTTTGGTGATCCCTTGAAGATTTTTGCTCAGACCCTTGCTGGGTTCATACCTCGTCCATAGCAGTATTCTTTCTATCTTGTTGCTCCACCATCGGTCCTTTTCAATTGCGTTGACGCGTTCGATGTGATGGTATGTTTCTCCACCTAGCTTCTTTCTGTTTTTGATGACCGAAACGCTCTGATTGGTGTAGATAGGGTTACTTATATCTCCATGGATGATCACCTCCTGGTGATTCCACTCAAACTTCATAGCCTGATAAAAGTTGAAGCCATTGTGTCGATAGCATGTATCCATGGTCATCCCAACAATAGGTTGTAAGTAGCAGATATATCTAGCACTTAGAACTCAACATCAAACCAAGTCAGACCCATCTGTAGACTGAGGTTGATTTCTCCAATGGTGGCTCTCTGAGATCCATCAAACGCCTTCACATTCATACTTCCCATCCTTATCTCGTGCAGACCTTTACATAGTCTCTTTAGAATGGTCAATGGACATATGTTGAGACTTGAACCTCCATCTATCAAGACCCTGTCGATGAACCTATCTTCAAATTGCACCATGATGTGCAACACCCTGTTGTGACTCAGTCCTTCTGGTGGTAATTCATCTTCTTGAAAAGTTATTTTTTGGCTCTCCAATACCTGTCCAACCATGTTAGCCATCTCTCCACTAGTGATGTCGGTGGGAACATAAGCTTCAAGGACAATATCTAGTCGGTGGCCACTAGGTATCTAGCCGGAATCCCATGATATCTTCAAGGACGAGCCCGTTTGGACCCGATTTACATGAGATAACGATACTCAGTATTACATATCAGAGTTCTAAGCGTTCAGAAAAGGCAAGAAAACCTCTTATTCGAAGGCAATATGCAGAGAAAAGGTGAGACGATTTTGGTCGCTAAGGTTTAGGTTTGGGATATGAAGGGGGTGTTTGAAGGCGGCGGAAATGATAAATGGGGTCTAGGGTTTGGGTTATGGGGATATAAGGAGAATGGGAGATTTATTATGGGTCGTTGATCATTTGAGATCAACGGCCAAGATTAAATAGGAAACTGGGCGGGTCAAAGATAATGAGTCGTTTGGTTATACTTTTGATCCCTCAATAGCCCAACCATTTTGCATGAAATAGCTTAACATTATAAAATATAAAAATACTATTTTGGCACAAATAATGTAATTAAAAAATGTAATTATGCATGAATATAGGCTATTATTGCAAAATTATGTAAATAGCTTAAAACTACAAATATACTTACATAAAATAAAGTAAAATATTCTGAAACATATATGTTGATGCAAATAATAACTTTGGGTAACTAAATCATCACAAAATAATTTAAGGGGTAATTAATAAATATTCAAGTAATTTAAATGCAAGAAAATTATTTTTAAAGCTCTAACAATTATGAAAAATTATAAACATACTTGTGTAAATCTTGAAAATTAAATAATGATGCAAGATGATATCTTGAAAGTATATATACTATTTGAAAAATATGAGGGCAAAATTGGGTATCAACATAAGTTGCTCAGCCAATAAGCCATCTTAAACGTTAATCCAGCTCTCATATGACGCCATAAATCTGCCGACAAGCTACAACTCGAATATGACTCATAAGGGAGAACGAACTCTGGAAAAAGAACTACTTGGCCCGCGTAACTAATAAAACAGCCGAAGAGACGCTATGAACCTTTCTCAAAGAATAGGAAACAAATACACAAAAATAAGTATAGGGAACTGTACTCAACATCTCACTGTTGCAGCATGCAACCCGATCCAATATGATACTATTGCGGCATGCAACCCAATCGAAAAATGACAATATTACAATGTACAACCCGTTCCACACAACATGCCCATGGCGGCGTGCCACCCGATCCAAGCAATATATCTATGGCGGCGTGCCACCCGATCCGCACACAACAATCAAGAAGAAAACACACATCAAGCCGTAATGCTTATACTTATGAAATGCCCGAATATCGACCACAAGCATGCCAAGTGCATAATACAAATCCTAGGGAGACAGATAGCTCCATACACTACGAAACCCAAGCACAACTAAGGTGCGATAATTGACGTGCATTTCGAGAGCCATCCTGCTCATATAACACCACAGGCTACACAGGACCTTAACACATGTGCGAATAACCAAGTCGGCTCACAACCCACATAGCACAATAGAGATTACACGGAATAGCTAACGACGGGAATAACATCCAATGTTCGAAGACTTCTCCATAAGCAACGTTATGCTGAATGAACACATCCGACGTGATGTAGAGCACACATTCACATTAGAACCATCAACGAACCTCAAACCGATTTTGATCATACCATACTGGGCTAATAACCTTTCAAGGATCCACAATAACCTTTTCCATGACACACAAGAACAACCGTCAAATCCGAAACAAACTCACACAGTCCACAACCCAAGGAATAGAATGCCTCTCAGGCATAAACCCTCATATTAGCGATAGTACCAAAATCTCCATAACTGGTTTCAATCCTTAACAATCAAGTGACTATCATGTCACACCTATACCAATTTCCCCGTAGGATACGCTCCCATGACTTTTTGCACCAGGTATCAAAGTTTGCACCTCCATACCACCAACCGTACTAATTTGTAAAGCAATTCAAGAACCCACAAATCAATACACAATGCTCCTTCCATAGAACACAATTCCCAAGCGACACTAGGATAATGTCAACTTACTCTGAACATCTAAATTCTTTCCGGCTCATCCGAGCTTGTGATATTTTTGTCAACATCGAACCACAACCTTGATCCTCAACTTCCAAATTCCCATGTCTCCCACTGCACATATCACGCCGCTACGCGAGAGTACATGAATTTCTCATAACCCCTGAACTACTAGTAGAATGAACACTTCATTGGCTAGAGTCCCTTTCAATCAACTCATTTCATAAGAACCATGGTAACTCTTCCGGGATCCATCTACAAATAACAAGGCCATTAGAATCAAATACCTCCCAAAATCAATCAAATTATGGCAGCTTTCAAGCCCGCACGTACCACCACAAATCACCTGTATAACACTAACACGCCGAAGGAACTGTTCATTGCCTCAATCACACCGATTCAAACCATTACCAACCGACCCAACTTCCTCCGATTTGCTCTTGACCTGCCTCAGAAATAATAATAGCTCCATTCAAACACATAACAAAACTCGATCAACACTCATCCCGAGCATTCCAAATCACGAGATCACATTGTCTCAATACCCACTGCAAAGACTCAATCTTTAACCACACAACGGACCCAAAATCCTTAGACATCGCGCTTGTATCCTTGAATCCATTAGAACCACTATTGGGAGTCACCCACTCTGACCTGGTCCCGAGTATAATCAAACTCCAACACTCTGTTAGCACATGAACACTCCCAAAGAAGCAACCAGATGAATTCTTTTCCTTGTACATCACATCCACAAGAAGCATAAACTCTGAGTCTTCCCAAAACCTGAACATGAACCGATAAGGCAAAATATAGCACACATTTGACAAGTTCTTTGCTCGAACTACCCCTGATGTTTACCAGAAACCGCACAAGCAGAAAACTACGTGATCCAATCGTAGACGGTAGGGCTCCCCCACTTATCTTAAAGCTACAATTACATAAACCTAGAACCCATAAAGATTCCTCCTTCTCAATTAACATGATCTCGCATATTTAACCCGCCAAATTCCTCTAAATGTTTTGTTAAACTTCCCATGAACATTCTGAATTAATAGCCATGATCGCATATTTGACCTTCTGTCGGGTAGTAAGTAGAACTCCTCGTAGAAACCTCATCAAAATCATGCAACCGCCAACCTGTTCACAAGAGCTAACCCACTTGTAGAAACTACATACCGACATCTTCCAACGATGTTGCATTAGGTACAACTACCACGAATTTAGTAAACCCTCTAAAGCCCATACTCGTCCACCAGCTGTAAAAGTCGGTTCATGCCCTATAGACATAAACTGAAAGTCCTACAATACATTCTAAACTCGAAGTCATGTTGCATCCGAAATGATAATCAAATCTTCACACCACTCTTCATTTCAAGAAAACTCCTTTCTGCCATATCCAATCTCCCTTGGTACGGTAGCCACGATCCCAAATACAATCTATAGACCAAATCACCTTCCATCACGATTCCCAAATCGCCCTAAACTTTCTCAAAGCACGTGGCTATCCTACCACAGAATATGTACGCTACTCTGCCACTCCCACTTCGGTCAAACTATCTCCTTTAAGAAACTTATCGACCTCCGCTTCTTATACTTGACCTACTAGTAATTCAACCACCGCGAGACACCTCCCGCCATGTCCTCCCTCATACTTCGATACCAGAATGTTGCCTCAAATCAAATCCATACTTGTAGCACCTGAACTGATAAATCGCTACCAACTTCTAACCTCCTAGAAGATCTTCGTTCTCGAGCCATCAACACTAGAAACACCAATTCGATTCTAAAACTGCTACACTCTGTTATCTTTGACAACCGATTCTTAGGCGCCACTTCCCAACATCATGCCCCGAAGGCGAATTGAAGAAGACCATAACACCGGCGAACCTTAATGCATTCCAACAAGGACTACGACACCACATCACAAATGAGATTTCCACCACGCTCGAAAATATCAAGTCTCGTCACTTTATCAACTAAGGCCCAAACATCCATAGTCTGATTGCCTTTCCTTTGCTGGAATTAAATGTTGAACATCTAAATCATGCACTGAGAAATCCTCCTTTCAAGTCATTCACTACCTCAACACATAAACAAACACCCTACCATTACACTAACATTGTGCGATGATAACGTATAGACATCATAGAAATCCATGCACAATCTCAAAACCATAAGAAATACAGATACTGAGCTGGAACAAAAGAACATCCTTCCGCAAGGCGACGAAAATAGACTGCCCGAACACGCAGGAAAAAACATCCCGCACCACATCTGTAGTACCACTACAACTCCTCGATGCCCAATTAATAACAAGCGCCCTGCGTCGCGTAAGATTGAGTAGGAAGGAAATAAAGGCACAAGCCTCAATGGAATCAAATCGCACGATGAGGAATCAAGAAGGGAAGTGCTCCTAACAGCCCTGTAGCCTCTCGAAGATAAGTACAGACGCCTCTATACCAATCCGTAAGACTCTACTAAACTTTCTCATGACTCGTGAGACCTAAGTGAACCTAACGCTCTGATACCAAGCTATCACAATCCAAAATCCACTATAGGTTGTGATGGCGCCTAACGCCACCGTCAGGCAAGCCAACAGTGATTTATCAATTTAATTACCCATTTTATTACTTTCAAAATCATAGATTTTAATAAGAGACTTACACTTCTAAATCCACGGTAACGTACAATATTTGCAGTTTATAAAAGAAATGAAAGGCGATAATAATATACGAAACCGTGAGCATCAACTAGTATAACCCCAAAACCCGATGTCATAAGTGCATGAGCATTTTCTAAGAAGTACAATAATAATACATCTGTCCAGAATGTCAATAAGACATGATAAAATAAATAATACGATGGAGACTCGGTGGACTGTGGTGCGTGGCCTGGAATGTAGCTCACATGAAGTCCCCTCAACAAGTGCGCCAACGCGCCAAATAATCACCATAAGAACCTGTCAGATCCTGCACATTTAGTGCAGAAGTGCAGCATGAGTAAGTAAATCAATGTGTACCCAGTAAGTATCCAGCCTAACCCCGGAGAAGTAGTAACGAGAGATCGACATCGACACTTACTATAGGTCCAATAAAGCAATATAATAAATCATAAGCAGATATGAAGCACACATCAATAATGGGGTAAATCTATAAGTTACGTAATTTTCCAATTGTTTCTTTTAACGTATGAATTTCTCAATCTTGTATTATACCTTAACAGCTCAGACAAATTTCAAGTGCCAAAGTCAAATGAATAAGGAATACCATATAAAATGTCTGGCATCGGTGGAAAACCTCATGGATGTTCGGACTACCAGCGATATAACGCACGATTATATCGAGGTCGTTCGTCCTGATCCAGAATAATGTGTACACTAACAAGGGTCGAGCGGTATGAACCATAGATGCATCTATTATATTGCCGAGGCATTTGTCCTGCTCCACAAGAAAGGAAGGAAGTTATCGAATTACGAGACACGTTCTTACAATACAGTACATGAGCACAAAGTGAATATAATATTTACCATTTCTCAAATAACTAGATAACAACTCGAGGTGATAAGGATCGGCCTAGTATACATACATTTACCTCTAAATCAATTTCAATTATAAGTTCAATTAATTAAGCCAGCAGAACGAGTTCAAATAATTCAATTATTTCATAATAAGGTCTTAAGTCAACCCGGACAAAAACATGCTTTAGCTACGTACGGACTCTCGTCACCTCGTGTGTATGCAATACCCATAACTAGTATCACATAGAAATTACATCACCTAGGGGGTAGTTTCCCCCTCACAAGGTTAGACGGGAGACTTACCTCACTCCGAAGTTCCATAATCGGCTCCAACGCCTCTCTAACACCTCAACTCAAAGCCAAACATCCTGAAACTAGTCAAACGGTGTGTAAATCAATCAAAATATACTCTAATATTTACAAATTAACAATTTATAATGATTCCCAACTCCGCTCGAAAAGTTAAAAAAGTCAACCTTCAGGCTCATGTGCATTCCGAAAATATTCGAAGATAAACTTTACCCATAACGCCACAAACTCAAATATACAATTTATTCCTAATTCCATTTATAAAATCATGGTGAAAATCCAAAACTATCAATTCTAGGTCTTTTTCTTAAAATCCCAAAACTTTCCATAAATTTCCATGTAAAAATTCGTATATAATCCAAGTATTTCACTAAATTTGTGTGGGAATTACTTACCTTCCAATGGTTGATGAAAATCTCTACTTGAAGCTCTCCAAAAATTGCCAAAACCAAGAGAGAATGAAAGAAAATGGGCCAAATCCCGTATAAAAATCCAATTCTGCCCAGCGCTTCCTCGCACCTGCGGAACAGTAGCCGCTTCTGCGGCTCCGCACCTGCGGAAAATCCATCGCAGGTGCGGCTCCATCACAAACCAACAGCCCTCGCTTATGCGCCCCCAGTAGCGCACATGCGCTTACCCTTCTACGAGCCTCAAGCGCTTCTGCGCACGCGCACCTATGCATCCATGTCCGCTTCTGCGGCCCAGGCCTTCTTGGCCAACCTCCGCTTTTGTGCTCCAATGGTCGCATCTACGATCATGCAGGTGCGGGAATTCCTTTGCACCTACAGCCTCTGCCTAGCTAACTTCCAGCCGCTTCTGCAGTTCACTGCCTCACTTCTGCGAGGTCGCTTCTACAATGAAGCTTCCGCATAAGCGGTTGCACCAGTAACCGGAATTCTCTAGCTTTTTTTTAAATCCAAAATCCAATCCGTTAACCATCTGAAATCAACCTGAGGCCCCCGAGACCTTGACCAAATATACCAATGCATCCCAAAATACATTACAAATTTAGTCGAATCCTCAAATCATGTCAAACAATATCGAAACTATGAATTGAAGATCGAAATCCTTCTTTAAACTTTCAAACTTTGACGAACGCATCCGGACCATATCAAAATATTTTGGAATGACGCCAAACTTTGCATGCAAGTCATAAACCATGATACGAACCTATTTCAAGGCTCAGAACCCCAAACAGACATCGATAACATCAAAATCCACTTCAAACCAAACTTATAAAATTCTAAAACTTTAAAAAATGGTAACTTTCTACAATAAGTGTTGAAATACTCCTGGACTACCCGATACTCAATCCGAACATGCGCTCAAGTCCAAGATCATCATACAAACCTATTGGAACCTTTAAATTCCGATTTCGAGGTCGTTTACTTAAGAGTCAAACTTTAGTCATTTCTTCCAACTTAAAGCTTTCGAATTTAGAATTTTCTTTCCAAATCAACTCTGAACTTTCTAAAATTCAATTCCAACCATACGTACAAGTCATAAACCATGAAGTGAAGCTACTCAAGGTCTCAAACCACCGAACGATGCGATAGAGCTTAAAACTACTGGTCAGATCGTTACAGAAATTATTGTTTATGTAATTTATGTGAAATATATATAGTTCCACGGTTCTAAATAATTGATAGGATTTTATATATATTGTTTATGAACCACAATCTAGAACATAAAAATCCTTACATGTGGTATCATGAGCACGATTGAGGAATTGATGATTTTCCATTAAGATTAAAGATTTCTTCTTTTCTGGTGAACCCTAATTTATAAACTAATAGTTATTGTGACGTCTAATGGATTCAAGATCATATTTGTAAGTTGTAAATTTTGAATACTTGTCGTTCTTAGGGAACAAGACTGCTACGAAATTATCACAATAAATTTTCAGTGACTTGGTAATATTGTCGACTAGTCCAAATCCTAAAATAAAGTACTGCATCCAATTAGTCTGAACTGTAGCCTCAAAGCATGCCATAAATTCAGCTTCCATGGTGGATGCAGCTATAACAGACCGCTTCGCACTCCTCCATGATATTGCTCCTCCGGCTAACATGAATAAATAATCAAATGTAGATTTTCTTGTATCCAAACAACCAACATAACCTGAATCTGAATATCCAATCACGTCAAGTTGATCAGATCTTTTATAAGAGAGCATATAATTTTTCGTTCCTTTCAAGTATCGCAATACTTTCTTCGCAGCCTTCCAGTGGTCCATTCCCAGATTACTTTGATATCTGCCCAGTATTTCAATAAAAAAACTGATATCTTGCCTTGTACATGTCTGGGCATATATTAAGCTCCCAACTATAGATGCATAAGGAATATCTTTCATTTCTTCACGTTCCAATTCGCTCTTTGAATATTGATTTAGACTGAATTTACCTCCTTTTTGAATTGGAACGGGACTTAATAAGCATTTCTCCAATCTAAATCTCTTTAATACTTTATTAATATAGGCTTTTGAGATGATCCTAATAGTCCCTGTGATCTGTCTCGAAATATTTCTATCCCAATCACATAAAATGCCTCACCCATATATTTCATTTAAAAGTTGTTAGAAAGAATTATTTTGGTGGCATGCATCATACCAAGATCATTAGTAACAAGCAAGATGTCATCAACATACAAGACTAACATAATAAACATACTCCCATTGACCCTCAGATATATACACTGATCAACAGTGTTTTTCTTAAATCCAAAGGTGACAAAAGTTTCATTAAACTTAAGATACCATTGTCGAAAAGCTTGTTTAAGTCCTTATATTGATTTCTTAACTTTACACACCATGTGCTCCTTTACTTTAATGGCAAACCCCTTTAGTTGATCCATATAAACTTCTTCCTTAAAATTTTCATTCCAAAAGGCAATTTTTACATCTATTTGATGTAGCTCTAAGTCATAATGAGCTACTAAAGCTATTATAATTCTAAGTGAATCCTTTCTAGAGACTCGTAAAAATATCTCTTTGTAGTCAATGCCATCTTTCTAAGTGAAACTTTTGGAAACAAGTCTGGTCTTGTGACGTTCTATGTTGCCATTTGAGTCACATTTGGTCTTAAAGACCCATTTACACCCTACTCTTTTGCAACCTTCTAGTAATTCAACAAGGTCCCAAACTTTATTCTGTTCCATAGACTTTAACTCATCTTTCATAGCATCTAACCATTTATTGAATTTATTACTTTCAATAACTTGTAAAAATGAAACATGATCATTATCAATTCCAAAGTCAATTTATGACTTATGTAGATAAACTAAATAATAATCTGAAATAGCAGATCTCTTTTGTCTTTGAGACCTTCTTAATGCTACTTATTGTGGTTCATATACTAAAGGTTCATTAACTGCAACTTCATTGGTAGTAGTAGGATCATTTATTTGTGGTTTTTGTTGATTTTTAGGCTATACAATAACTTCAGGAACAACAATTTCAGAAGAAGTACGGGGTAGAAAAACTTGCACCCTGACATCTTTAATTTCCACATTAGGTGGTTCTTCACTCCCACTAACTTTATCATTCTCAATGAACCTAGCATTTCTATTTTCAACTATTCTCATATTGTGATTAGGACAATAAAATCTATACCCTTTTGATTTTTTTGGATAACCATTGAAGACACCACTGATTGTTCTTGAATCCAGTTTCTTTTTTTTGTGGATTATAAATTCTTATTTCTGCCGGACAACCCCAAACATGCAGGTTCAAACTAGGTTTCCTACCAGTCCAAAATTCAAATGGAATCTTTGGAACTACTTTGCTAGGAACCCTATTTAGCAAGTAAACGACAGTCCTTAATGCATACATCAACAATGAGATGGGTAAAGATGAATTACTGAATGTACTTCTAACCATATCCATTAATGTACTATTATGCCTTTCTGCCACACCATTTTGTTGTGGTGTGCCAGGCATTGTGCATGAGCATATATGCCACATTTTTCAAAGAATTTAGCAAATGGACCAGGGTGATGTCCAATTTCGTGATATCTTTTATAATACTCACCACCTCTGTCTGACATGATTATTTTCACATTTCTGTCTAGTTATCTTTCAACCTCATTAATAAATACCTTTAAGGCATTCACTGCTTAGGATTTTTCATGCAATAAATATTCATATCCATAACGTAAAAAGTCATCAATAAAGGTGATAAAGTATCTTTCCTAACTGAAAGAAGCGACATCAAAAGGACCAGATATATCGGTGTGTATAATTTGAAGAAGTCGTATGCTTATTATGGAACATTTCTTTGTGTGTTTTGTTTGTTTTCCTTTAATACAATTTACACAAATAATAAGGTCCGTAAAATCTAAATCTGGAAGGATTTCATTCTTAACTAACCTTTCCAATCTTTCTTTAGATATGTCACCTAAACATTTATGCCACAAGTAAGCAGAGTATTCATTCCCCAAATTATATTTGGTTCCAACATTATGATGCAGAGTTAAGAGGGTTTCGGCAAATAGATTATCAAGGTTCAATTTATATAAACCATCATAAAAAATACCAAAACCAATAAGATGATTATGCTTAAACAAACTGAATTATCCATTACCAAAATTTAAAAAATATCCAACTTCATCCAAATTTGACAAGGAAATTAATTTTTTTGAAATATAAGGTACATAAAAAGTTTCAAACAAGTCATAGTGACACCTAGTATCTAGGATTAATCGATAAGTCCTGATAGCCTCAACTGGAGACTTCACTATATTTTCCATGTACACAAATCTTTCATTTCGATTTATGGTCTGGGTTGTAAGGATCCCCGCATCGTATTAGAAACATGAACAATAGAACCAGAGTCAATCCACCTAGTATTATAAGGAACTTCAGTTAAATTTGATTCGAGACACGTAAAAGCACAAGGCTTACCCTTCTTCTCGAACTATGCCTTAAGTTTCAGGCAATCTTTCTGAAAGTGTTTAGGTTTTCCACAAAAATGACGCCTATTATTCTTGCGTTCCTTTTTACGTACTTGAGAAGAGGACTCATTGACATTATATTGCCTCTATTTAACCTTTCTATGTTTCTTTTCTTTCTTTCCAATCCCTTGATGGCCTACAAGGTTAATGGAGTGGGTTCCTTGATAATTAAACCTTGTTTCCTCTTGAACCAACATTCTGTGTAGTTCATGCACGTTCTGTTTATCTTTCATAGTGTTGTAGATCATTTGGAAAGGACCATACTCAGATGGTAATGAGTGAATAATGAATTGAACAAGGAAATTCTCATTCACTTCCATTCCTAATGTCTTAAGCCTTACTGCTATATTTGTCATTTCAATGATATGCTCATGCATGGTACGCGAACCATCAAACTTCACGGTGGTCAAAGTACCCACTAGTGTCCCAGCAAAAGACTTATCAGCAGTTTGAGAGCATTCTTCCACAAGTTTCAGAAGTTCTTTCATGCTTTCAGTTTTGGAAAGAGTAGTCTTAATATTGCTCGCAATATTCATTCGCGTAAACATTAGACTTAGCCTGTTGAACCTGTCCCAGTGCTTAAAATAGGACCTTTATCCAGCACTGCTAGTTTTAGTAATAGCAGTTGGCTTCTCAGTATAAAGTGCAACATCGAGATCTAAAACTCCAAGACGAAATTTGATCTGTTCGTACCAATCCGAGAAGTTAAGTCTGTTAAGGGTCGTAACAGAAGCAGAGTGCGAATGAATAGGAAGTGCTGCAAATAAAATATGCTCATTTATTAATGCTTTGAGTAATAAATTTAAATGTAGTATCAAATTCAAAATAATTTATGTACTATTAAATATAAATTGATGCCCTCCTTTGAACGATACATCAAAATGCAACTTTAGACATTATGATGCTTAAGTATTTTAACTTAATTTGATAATCTTTAATGTGCTAATTAGTAATACTTACTATCTTTGGATATATATAAATAAAACTAATAGCACATCCAGATTATCGACTTAATGTTCAATGATTACAAGAACAAACAATCAACCTTTGAGAAATCCATTAATGTCTTATAACCAAGAACTTCAATTTGCTCTGATGGTAAGCACCCTCCACTTCCAACCAAGAGGTTGTAAGTTCGAGTCACCCCAAGAGCAAGGTGGAGAGTTCTTGGAGGGAAGGATGTTGAGGGTCATTTGGAAACAGCCTCTCTACCCCAGGGTAGGGGTAAGGCATGCGTACACACTACCCTCCCCAGACCCCACTAGTGGGATTATACTGGGGTGTTGTTGTTGTTGTTGTTTATAAGCATCTTAATTTATGAGTAATTGAGTATTAGTTCAATCATTAGTATTAGTTCAATCATTATTTTTAGAATTAAGTATTCATAAAGATTCGACCAATTTTAGTGATTTTACCACTGCCTCTTTGTGGAGAAAGTTTGGCAACGTGAACAAATGAAAGATATTCCTTATGCATCTATAGTTGGGAGCTTAATGTATGCTCAGACATATACAGGGCTAGACATCAGTTTTGCAGTTAGAATATTGCTCGGATATCAAAGTAATCCCGGTATGGACCACTGGCGGACTGCAAAGAAAGTGTTGCGATACTTTCCAGGAACGAAAAATTATATGCTCACTTATAAAAGATCTGATCATCTTGACATGATTGGATATTCAGATTCAGATTATGTTGGTTGTTTGGATATAAGAAAATCTATATTTGGTTATTTGTTCTTGTTAACCAGAGGAGCAATATCATGGAAGAGTGCGAAATAGTCTGTTATAGTTGCATGCACTGTGGAAGCTGAATTTGTGGCATGCTTTGAGGCTACAGTTCAGGCTAATTGGTTGCGAAACTTTATTTCAGGACTTGGACTAGTCAACAATATTGCCAAGTCACTGAAAATTTATTGTGATAATTTTGCAACAGTCTTCTTTTCTAAGAACGATAAGTATTCGAAAGGTGCTAAGCATATAGAAGTGAAATACTCTGTCGTCAAATAAGAAGTCCAGAAACATAAAGTGTCAACTGAACATATTAGCACTAGACTTATGATTGCCGATCCTTTGATGAAAGGATTACCGCCCAAAATATTTATTGAACATGTTGAAAGAATGGGCATTCTTAATAGCAATGTATGACTTTAGGTAAAGACTTTATTATATTTATGTAATTGATACTTTGAGCTCAATTAAGCATATGTTTTTGGTATTCTATACATGTTTTCTCTTGTATACATAATGTTGTGAATAACGATGACAGGTTCTGGCTTCGATAAAGATATTCTATGCATTAATGTTGGACTAATTAAGTATTACTTTTATAGGTTCTGTTGGATAATAGAGTGATATTGTAGTATATGGAAGGGAGTATATCGAGTAAGTGGTCTACGACCACCATGACTCATATTAGTTTATTTATTTAATAAAAACGAGTGATATTTTCAATGAAAGGAGAATTTAATATTTTATTGTGCACATAATGATTGAAATATTTATTAACCCACTAAGTAAATAATATCACGTGCGCCAAGTAAAATATTTTGGTTTAATAATATTAAATGATACAAGGATAGTAGAGTCATTTAAAAAGCATTAAGTATTATTAGTTGTATAATCCGTTAGTTAGTTATAAATAGTAGCTTTGTACATTCTAGCAGATCAGTCAGTTGAATAAGAAACTAAGCTCTTTCTTTTTCTCTCTATCGTCTTCTCCTCCTCTCTCTAACATTATACTTCTTCTTCTTGGCCAAGAGTTCTTGAATCATAATATGGTATTAGAGAATACAAGCTTGAATTCATAGCTTGCTTTCATCGATTTTAGTAAATCAGTCTTCATTGAATCAGACCTCTAGAACTCCCACTGCAGGAATCGATTATAATCATCTGTTATTTATGTCACCAGCTGATGTGAGTGGAATGCAAATAATTTCATTTCAATTAACATGTATGGAGAACTACTCTATATAGAATCCTTCTATGCATGTCGCATTATTGAGTAGAAACAAACTATGTATAATAGATGGAACATGCAAGAAAGAAAACTCCCACACACTATGTGGAATCACTAGGAGAGGGTCAATGCTATAGTATTATCTTAGATAATGAACTCGATTTCAAAGAATTTTCTAGGTAGAATAATGTATGCATTTAGTGCTCAAGCCGTTTGGGATGATCTTTCAGAAAGATTTAATAAAGTAGACGACTCAAGAACTTTTGATCTGCATAAAGATATTGCAACATTGAGTCGGGGGACTGCATCTGTATCAGTTTATTTCTCAAAACTCAAGGATCTATGGGAGGAATTTGAGGCCCTAGTTCCTGCTCCTTGTTGTGATTGTCCAAAGACTAAATATTTTGTGGTGTATCTGCAGAAACTAAAATTGTATCCGTTTCTGATGGGCCTTAATGACTCGTATGATCAAGCTAGAAGTCAAATTTGATAGTGAGTGAATCAAGCTTATGCCTTAATAGTGAGTGATGAAGGGCAGAAGTCATTAGCAGCAACCACAGGAATTCTAGGTGCTAATCCTGCCTTAAATTCAACAAACTGCAAGGTTGCAATGTATACAAGAACAGGAGGAAATGAGCATCAAATATTCAAGAGAAACTACAATGTACAATGTGATTTCTATAAGATGAAGGGGCATAGCAAAGAAAATTGTTTTAAGATTATAGGATATCCTCCAGATTTCAAACCAAAAAAGAGAGGAAATGTGAGAAATAATAATGCAACCTATAATGTAAATATACTCACAAACAAGAATTCAATCATGCAACATAATTCAGTTCTTTCATTGAACTATGGACAAAATACAAATGTTTTTTATCATACAAGTGGAAGAAATTTGGGACAACCTTTAGGCTCACAAACTCAGGTTACTGACATTCAAGAGAATACAGGTCAGTTGAAAAACTATGCTCTCACAAAGGAGCAATATGATCAGGTCCTGCAAATGCTTAACAAAAGCTCTATCACATCTTCAACCTCTGCAGCCAATATAGCAGGTACTGATATTGAAAGCGCAATGCTAGTGTCTAAAGCATCTCAAGAATGGATCATAGATACAGGGGCTACAAATCACATGGTCTCTAATATAAATCTACTGAACAAGAACATAGTAGTTGAGACAAGTAATCCAAAAAGGGTACTACTACCAAATGGTGATATATCTCATGTCACATACACATGGTCTAGCTCTATTTCAGAAAGAAACACTATAGTAATTGTGTTTCATGTCCTCAATTTAAATACAATTTACTTTCTGTCTCTAAGATAACAAAATAAATTCAGTGCTTAGCCATGTTTTTTTACTGATTTCTATATTTTCCAGGATCTCTTCACTAAGAAGGTAAAGGAGATTGGTAAAGAAGAAGAAGGGCTATATCTACTATAAATGGATGTTGATAAGAGGAACTTCAGAAATTTCAGTATGTCTGCTAAAGAACTTGGAACATCTACAAATGAGAGTCAAAATCTGGAGATATGGCATAGGAGACTTGGTCATACGTCTATTATAGGACTTCAGAAACTACTTTCTGTTAATCTGCAAACTATTAGAGATAGAGTGAATAAGTGAATTATATGTCCATGTGCCAAGCAAACAAGACTTACATTCCCTTCGAGTAGTATTAAAAGTACTAGTTCTTTTGATCCGATTCATATGGGCATATGGGGGCTATATAAAGTAACTATATTTGATGGAAACAAGTACTTCCTAACTGTAGTAGATGACTATTCTAGAATGACATAGATATTTCTACTTAAACAAAAGTCTGATGTATGTGTTTGCCTTCAGCATTTTCTCAGTTTTGTTCAAACATAGTTCAACAAAAAGGTTAAGATAATCAAAACTGATAATGGGAGAGAGTTTGTAAACTCTGTCCGTGATACCCTATTCAAAAATCTAGGAATAATATATCAAAAGATATGTGCATACACCCCTCAGCAAAATGGTGTAGCTGAGAGGAAGCACAGACACATTTTAGAAGTTACCAGAGCTAGTAGATTTCAAGCCCATATTCCCATCAAATTTTCGGGACACTGCATTCTTGCTGCAGTTTATTGAAGAAATAGAGTGCCTAGTTCTGTTGTTCATATGTCACCCTATGAGAAGCTACATAACAAAAAACCTTTACTAAGATGTCTATGTTTTGCTAAGACAGTGCAGGAACATGACAAGCTACTACCTAGAGCCAAAATGGTTGCTCATATGGGGTAATCAGAGATACACAAAGGATATGTTATGTATGATCTGTATACTCACTCATTTTTTGTCAACAGAGATGTCACATTCAAAGAGGATATTTTTCCTTTCACTAAACAAAAGTTCACAACTCAGTCACTATTTGTAGATACTACGCCAAACTCAGGAATCTTCACAGATACTTCTAATATTATATTTGATGTCCCTACAGACTGAATGAATCTGCAGGTACTCAAATACCAACAGAAGCTTCTACAGATTTCACAATGGAAAATCAAACTTCAGCTCACATCTAAGATCCTCAAGATCATGTTGAGGAAGAGACATATGTACAACAGCCTATACTTGTTATGCCTATTACTGAGAATCATCAGAATGATCAACCTAACCAACAACAACAACCTTCCACCAGAAAATCAAGTAGAGGTACACAACCTCCAATTTGGATGAAAGACTTTGTTTCTCTTAATATACATAAGGATGTACGCTATGCCTTAAACAAATACACAGGATATGACAATTTGTTACTTAAGTATGAAGCATATATTGATGCTTCTTCTATTGTTTGCGAACCTGCTACGCACTTTGAAGCTATTAAAGATCCTAGGTGGGTTGAAGTAATGAATGAAGAGATAAAGGCACTTGAAACTAATCATACATGACATGTTGTTAGTCTGCCACAAGGTGAAAATCAATAGGTGTGTAAATGGATCTATAAATTAAAATACAAGGCATCAGAAAAGATTGAAAGATTCAAAGCTCGATTAGTAGCAAAAAGGTACAGTCAACAGGAAGGAATTGACTACCAGAAAATATTTTCACCTGTTGTGAAGATGGTCACTGTAAGAACTATATTAGCAGTAGCAGCAGCAAGAAAGTGGCATATACATCAAATGGATGTATACAAAGCATTACTTCAAGAAGATCTTGATGATGAAATATATATATATATATATGGACTTGTCTCAAGGATTTTAACAGTCAGGGGAGAGTAGATCAGTGTGCAGACTTGTTAAATCCTTACATGGACTTAAACAAGCACCAAGACAGTAGAATGCAAAATTGTCTGAAGCTCTACAAAAGTTCAAGCTTAAACAGAGTCAATTTGATCATTCTTTGTTCATAAGGAGCAGAAATGAAGGTATTGTTATAGTCCTAGTATATGTTGATGATATGCTAATCGCAGAAAACAGTTTGAAACTTATGGAATAAACAAAAGCTTCACTGCAGCAAGCCTTCAAAATGAAGGACTTGGGAGAGCTAAAATATTTTTTTGGCATTGAATTTGCCAGGTCTAAGCAAGGGATCACAATGCATCAGAGAAAGTATGCATTGGAACTCATTTCAGAAGTTGGCCTAACAGCTGCTAAACCTGCATTGATTCTCATTGATATTTCTATGAAGCTTACTTCTAAACAGTATAATGATCATCTTGGAAAGAATACAAAAATAGAAGAAAACGCTCTGACAGATCAAACAACCTATCAAAGACTCATAGGAAAGTTATTATATTTAACAGTAACAAGGCCAGACATTGCCTTTGGATTTCATACATTGAGTCAATTTCTTCAGCGACCAAAGAAATCTCATATGGAAGCAGCCTTAAGAATTGTTAGATATGTAAAAAAATCAACCAGGGCAAGGCATTTTCTTATCCATTAATTACATCAACAACATCACTACATATTGTGATGCAAACTGGGCAGCCTGCACTCACAAGGAAATCTGTTACTAGTTTCTTAATTAAAGTAGGGGACTCTATAATATCATGAAAATCTAAGAAGCAAACTACAGTTTCTAGGAGCTCTGCAGAAGCTGAAGATAGGAGCCTCCTAACAACTGTAGCAGAATTGGCTTGGCTTATAGGTGTGCTAAAGGAAGTAGACACAGAATTTAAAGCTCCAGTTAACATTTATACAGACAGGGGAGCTATACAAATAGCTGCAAATCCGGTTTATCATGAGAGAACCAAACACATAGAAATTGATTGTCATTTTATAAGAGAAAAAAGTACAAGAAGGCCTGATCATCACCAACTACATCACTACAAAAGAGCAGCATGTTGATATTCTCACCAAAGATCTTAATCGAGTTAAACATGAGCATCTCAACTCCATGCTAGGTGTACTTAACATCTTTACTATACCTAACTTAAGGGGGAGTATTAAATGATACGAGGACAGTAGAGTCATTTCATAAGCATTAAGTATTATTAGTTGTATAATCTGTTAGTTAGTTATAAGTAGTTATAAATAATAGATTTGTACATTCTAGCATATCAGTCAGTTAAATAAAAAACTAAGCTCTTTCTTCTTCTATCTATCGTCTTCTCCTCCTCTCTCTAGCAATCTACTTCTTCTTCTTGACCAAGAGTTCTTGAATCATAATAAATAAATATATTTTATTAAATTAATATTTGGATAAAATTAGGAAAAATTAATTAATTAGGGTTATAACTCCCCACTAAACCATTTTGATGGAAAGTGGGAATTAACCGATGGTCCCTCTCTCTGCATATTAAAAGAAGAATAGTGTAACTCCATCATACTCTATTCTAAAAAGAACACAGAAAAGGTAAAGAGAGAGAAGTACTGATTTTTTTCAAGAACAATGACTTTGAAGAAGGCTTCCACTTAATATTATCAAGAAAACACATTATGGATTCAGGTAAAATTTCTTGATCGAAATTATTGTCTATTTATTTTTATGTGAAAATCATATAGTTTCACGGTTCTAAATAATTGATACAATTTTATATAGATTGTTTATGAACCACAATCTAGAACAAAAAAAATCCTTACATATACAACTTCTATTCACCCAAAAATGTTAAACTCTGAATGACAGATTGCTCTCAGTTGAAGTGTTTCTAAGGTTACACTCCAGACCAAAATGTTATGCGAACAACTATCAGGAAAACTCTCTTGACATAGTTAAATAATTGATTATTGTTCTAGTTGCATCAAGCTAATCCAAATACATTCTTAACTTTGATTTAATATTATTCGCTTTAGATCAAATTTGTACGGTTTTTCCTAAAAGATCACTTATAAATCATTAAAAGTATCTGTACGCTTTACATGTAGCTTTTCTTTAATAACAACTACTTTTATCTGAGACATCGTTCGCTATGTCTAGTTCATGTTATAAGTTGTCTAACATTGGACTTTCTTTAAATTTCAGGGCGACAAAGAGTTTGGTACAGGTGCAATAGCTTAGGAAAAAGACAACCACAGGAATGGTTGCAATTCAAACCATTCATCTCAAAACTGTTGCTTCTCGAGTTGAAGTTCAAGCAGAAGCTAGGCAAAATGATAAAACCCACATAATTCTATCGTACGATGATTTGCTAGATACGTGTTTTAATCAACTTTAAATTTCTATTGAGAACAAATTTTTAAGACCTGTCATACGATGTGTCTGATGACTTGACCAAAATTAAAACTCCTCAAGTAAAAAAGGAGAAAGTTTCACCATCATTCAGATCACGTCAACCAATATTTTAAAACTTGCACGACTGGAACTTAGTGGTGTAAAAGGCTAAATTATTAGCTTGATTCTGCTCATATATTGAATTTATCGATACTTTAGTTGGCAAAGTACCCTCGTATCAGTCATAGTTTATTAGGTAAAAGCTGTGACGGATTACAGAATCGACACACGCACCTTTCAAATGACAATTGCTACGTGAGACGGCACACAAGATAAAGGAATTAGTCTATCTTTTCCTCTCTAGTTTTCTTCTTTCAATATAAATATTTTAATTTGCACATATATTATCAATCTATATATCTATCTATATACTATATTAAAATCACGAAATGCCGTTCGCCTTAATGAAATGTCGTTCGCTTTTTTTACCCTTTAAAAATAAATATTACATTAGACAAAATTGTAATATAAATTTACTTTCCTAATATTTAGGATTCTGAAATCAATTAAGATTTTAGTTATTAAATATCTCTTTATTCAACAAGGTAGGAAGTTCTAATATTTAGTTTTGAGATTTTTACATTCCTATAATCTATTTGAAACTTTATTACCCTCCATATTCAAGTTTTAATTTAATTACATCATATATACAAATTTACCAATTATATACACTTTAGGAATTAAATGAGTATCCCTTTATATTAGGAATCAATTATTTCTCATCCTTTTTCTCTCTCCCTCCTGCGCTCTCTCTCTCTCTCTCTCTCTCTCTCTCTCTCTCTCTCTCTCTCTCTCTCTCTACGTCTCTCTCTATCTCCCAATCCCTAATTCCAGTGTCACGACCCAAAATTCACTAGTCGTGATGGCACTTAACCCAACCCACTAGGTAAGTCAATTAACCACTAACCCATTTCAATAACAATTAATAAAGCAATTAAGTAAAGAAATATATGAATCTGATACGTTTCCCAAAAACTGGTAGTACATATCATGAGCTCCTAAGAATAAAGTTTACAAAGCTGAAATGAAATAAATACATTGTCTGTTCAAAAAGTATATAAACATAGTTTTATAGATCGAAGGCTACCACGAACAAGAGGCAGTTACAATCGGGACGCAGGTAGATCTTCAAATCCAGCTCCCATCGAACACAGCAACATCAGCAGCCAACATCTGCACGCAAGGTGTCATGTACTAAATAAGTAACAAACCTAACCTTAGGTTGAAAGTAGTGACGAGCTAACAGAAAGGTCGGGTCCAACACCAATATTTCACAACAGTTCATAACAGCATAGTACACATAACCAAAAGAGTATCTCAGAAATAAAAGGCTCAGTCTGTTCACAGTTCCAGAAAAATAGGCATTTCTTTTCAAGTATCTCAGTGCAAATCCAAATCTTTTGTCGAAAAAGCAAAAATACGAGTAAGTTTGAAAACTGTGATTTTTTCCAAAACTCCTTTCAATAAATAGTAAGATGTTTCATTTTCAGATAGCATGAGGAAAGTACTTCTCTATGCCTACATGTCAAGATATAGGTAAAATCACAAATGTCCCCAAAATTGGGCAGCAAAAGGAAATGCACCTCTATGCATGTATCTCAAGTACGCATGTCAAATGCAATGCATCTCGATGATGAGCTCATGTACTCACACTCTCAGAGTACTCAATCTCACTGTCTCGCATTCTCTCTCACTATGCTCGGCTCACTCAATCACTCAGCGTTGTACCATACCCGTTGTTGAGTCGGGTCGTTACATCCTCCCTCACTTAAACATACGTTCGTGCTCGAATGTGTACAGAGTTATTCTCAAAGCCGGCAAACCATCGTATAACCTTACCATGCACATTCCCGGGGGTGACCCCACGCCACCCTATCCCATACAGGTCCGATAACACAACATAACTGAAATTTCTCAATTCAACATAGCCCACAAGCCTTTGAATCCAATTTCCAACATATGGAAATTCTTATAAGATCAGTATTTCGCATCTACATATTGTATAAGTCAGAACAAGCAGTACCAAAAGCCGTAACCATAACGAGTAATACTCAGACTCAAATACCGCATAGCTGAAATGCTCGAAGCAGTGATTTCTAATCACATTAGCTGCTCAAAACAACCCAATGCCGGTAATAAACCTCATTTCAAACAAGACTCCATTCTGAAATCTTCGTACACTACCGATGATGAAAGGAACATGCAGAAACTCATAACCATTCATTAGATCAACCAGTCATGGAACTCTCTCTCCTTCGACAAGAACTATAGCAAACTCCTAAGCCGACTTTCGATTATCCTTCCAAACATGTTGTAATCAATTCCGATAGTATCCATTCTAAGTCCAATGATCTCATCTCATCCAACACGACCACTCTAGTGACATGCCACATCAATACAATCTGACGCCATAACCCGTGTAATCTGTGCACCAATAAGCAACCTTCCAAATATACGCAAATCATGGAAAACTGATTCAGACGGGAGAACTGTCCCGCAAGCTCAACAAGTACCACCACAATGCAATGTTAGAACCTATCACACACCGTAGAACCAAAACACACGAATCTAACACGAGGGATCATATCTCAACATAACTCTGCTGCAATGCGCGACCCTATCCAAATACTGGTCCATATGAAATACCTCAAGCCACCCTGCTAAAAATCAATAACCATGCACAATTCGACATCAAGTACTCAAGTACATTACCATAACCGCGGAGAAGCAAATGAAGTAATGTCATACAAACCCAAAAGAACATAACCAATGCGCAACCACTCATGCATCACCCAAATACCCATCTCGAGCAAATTCCGCTATAAGGCCCAAATAGAACCGTACCATGTATGCTTATAACCAACGAACCACAACTCCTTGTATCATAGAAGAGTAACTCACAGATCATTCCAGAACACGAATAGCTCAACAACAACCGAATGGCACATCCCTCAACAATAGCAGTATGGAGCCAACCAATCCGACTTGGTGTAGTATACACATCCTAATTGGGCCTACCAATGGACCCCAAATCAACTCTGGTCACCCACAAATAGATAAATAACCCTTCAAAAGTCCACAACGACTGAGTCGTAACACATTCTATCATCCTCTGACTAGCTTTTGCCCTATTTTCACAATCCACAACCACGAAACAATCTGCTCCTTCGAACTCCTAGTCTCTAAATCCATAGGACACACGAATCTCCATATATGATCCCAACTCCACCGTCAGAATGTCTAACACAACTCTCATACACGATCAGCCCACGAGGAATACTTCTAAAATTCTTCTGTGCCACATAGAAAAATTTGAATATCAGCAGTCGATCAACCAAGAGAGTGCCGCAATACCAGTAAAATATCCATAAATCAAAACACATTGCTCCTTCTGAAATGTATACTCTCATCTGCCCCTATTGATTAGTAATATCAGTTACCTAGTCATCTGAAACCGTCCATGTTGCCTACGAATCTATACCCTTCCCTTCCAAACTGACATGTGACCTTGCATATGCAAATCTCAATCCCACACAACGCCGCATCTACCATGCCATCCTGTGAAAAGTATAAAAATCTCGTAATCAACTATGAGTCCCAAGCAAAATATATACTCGATTAGTCAGAAGCCTTCCATTTGATCTCATCCCGGAGATAATCCTAATACGCAATATATTCCTCATGCCAGTAGGAAATATACTCCTCGAACTGTGGTAAAAACTATTGAGAACTCTTTGAAACCCATTTGCACATAACTAAGCTATCAGAACCAAATCTCCCTAACTCAACCCAGTCACGCAGGTCGCCAAAACCCAAGAGCATTGCCACGAAACACCTGTGGAGACTAGCCACAACATAAGTACCCAAAGAACTGATTATTTCCATTACTGTGATTATCCAACCTTCTACCACGTTGTCCTATTTCTCCAAGTCCCTTCCAAATTGCCTTCAAATTGATACTTCTCTGTGCTAGAACACTACTATCATTAACCAAAACTTGCCCCACGAACTCAAGCATAGGACCACACCGCCATAAGGCTCATAAGCCGCTAACTTCCCTCTTAAGCACCACAATCGCGACACCCACTCTAAGGAGACCTTATGTGAACCTAAAACTATTTCCTTCACCTTCTTGATGCTGAAATGCAAAATCCACAACGGTATAAAATGCCACAAGTCTCGACACCATCCAATGTAACTCTCAGTTTCCAGCCTTATACAAATCTTGAAAATTCCAAATCGCTATATATAAATCTTGAATCCATTAGAACCATTTTCGAGAGTCATCCACTCTACTCAAATTTTAATTAAACCGACCAAACGGACCGAACGACTTGTGCCCCATTAGCACACCAACACCCAAGGGAGTAGCCCACACTCCTAAGCAATCGAGCAAATTCCTACTCCATGTATCTTACATCCTTCGCGAATAACCACTCAATTATTTTATGATTCCCATATACCCATAGAATCTAATACAACCTGTATCTAGAAATTTCTTTACCCGAGTCATCCTCGATCTCGACCTTTGCAAGTCATAACTGATTCACCAGTATACCCCGAAACGAAACCAATACGACACATAACCATGCAAACAACTCGTCGATAGCAGACTCCCCCACTTGGCTCAAAGCCATAGAACAAAACAGTCGATAACATCACGACCCATACTCTATTACAGCCAGAACCCCGCACTGAAATTCAACTAAATCCTTTGTAAGCCCATGTAACACAAACCATATAATACCTTTAATCGTCTGTAAATCTCGCATTCATCCTCGTGATAGTCAGGTCAACTGTTACAACTGATCCAACTCAAATCACACAAATATACCCAACTGGTAGAAAAGAACACCTCCACACAACATTATAAAAATCACACATCCGTAGATTATCTTGCAGGTTATAACCCACCTGCTCAGCCTCAAACTGACATCTCTTTATACCCTTTCACAGCCATAACTACTAAGCAATCTTTCTGAGGTTGAACTCATCAACACGACATGAAAATCTAATTCGCTCCATAATTAAACTATATGACAGATCCTTCAACACACTCACAACTCGGACCGTATGTCACATCACAGCGAAAACCAAGCACCCACTGGCCCTATTTACATTCCAAGGAGACACTTATCGTCATATTCAAACCATCTTAACACACCTCGCAGTTACATTATACTTTTATATGCATCCAATCATAAATTCCACTAATAGGGACATCAACGGACCTATAGGTCCCAAAATCACGTGCTCACACAATTGAAATCTCCGTGCTCAAGCTACCGTCAAAATCCGGCTTCAAGTCCTCCAGACTGGCCCATCATCACCACGTCAAAATCACATCTCGCACCTCAACTATGGAAGCACAAGCCGCCGGTGCACATTCGATACTAAGCGCTCACATGCGCATATAAATGTGTGGAAGGAATTCAAAGCGTTGCGCTTCAAGATGAATCAATGTTGCACGATAAGGAAAGAAAGATGGGAAGTATATCCTAAATGTCTTGTAGCCTCTCGAAGATAAGTATGTACGTCATCATACCGATCCGCAAGACACTACTAGACACTTGCTCATGACTTGTAGAACTTATGAACCTAGAGCTCCGATACCACCTTGCCACGACCCCAAATCCACCAGTCGTGATGGCACCTAACTCAACCCGCTAGGTAAGACAATTAACCACTAACCAATTTCGATAACAATTAATAAAGAAATTAAGTAAAGAAATATCTAAATCTGATATGTTTCCCAAGAACTTGTAGTACGAAATATGAGCTCCTAAGAATAGAGTTTATAAAGCTTAAATGAAATCAATGCATCGTCTGTTTGAAAAGTACATAAACTAAGTTCTATAGATCTGAGGCTATCATGAACAAGAGGCAGCTACAACGGGGACGTAGGTACATCTTCAAATCCAGCTCCCATCGAACACAACAACATCAACAGCCAATATCTGCACGCAAGGTACAGAAGTGTAGTATGAGTACAACCGACCCTATGTAGTCAATAAGTAACAAACCTAACCTTATGTTGAAAGTAGTGACACGTTAACAGAAAGGTCGGGTCCAACACCAATATTCCACAACAGTTCATAACAGCATAGTACACATAACCAAAAGAGTATCTTTGAAATAAAAGGCTCAGTCCGTTCACAGTTCCAGAAAAATAAGCATTTCTTTTCAAGTATCTCAGTGAAAATCCAAATCTTTTACCGAAAAAGCCAAAATACGAGTAAGTTTGAAAACTGTGATTTTTCCCAAAACTCATTTCAATAAATAGTAAGATGTTTCATTTTCAGATAGCATGAGGAAAGTACTTCTCTATACCTACATGTCAAGATACAGGTAAAATCACAAATGTCCCCAAAATTGGGTAGCAAAAGAAAATGCACCTCTATGCATGTATCTCAAGTACGCATGTCAAATGCAATGCATCTCGATGATGAGCTCATGTACTCACACTCTCAGAGTACTCAATCTCACTGTCTCGCATTCTCTCTCACTATGCTTGGCTCACTCAATCACTCAGCGTTGTACCATACCCGTTGTTGCGTGCAGCCCGATCCATATTTATAGTCGACTGTGCTCACCGGGGGTGTGCAGACTCAGGAGGGGATCCTTTAAGCCCAAGCGTAATAATCCGCATGGACAACTCACGTGCCATAATATCAATATCTGAAATCGCACGGACAATTCACGTGCCGCACGGACAACTCACGTGCTATAATATCAACATCTGGAATCGCATAGATAACTCGCGTGTTGCACGGACAACTCACGTGCTGCACGGACAACTCACGTGCTATAGTGATAGTATCCTCACAAACAGGGCCCCGGCCTCATTTAGTCATCAATCTCTCCAGTCTCACTCACGGGCTCACAATGTCATGAAACTAGCTAAACAACAATGATATGATGTATCAATAAATAACTGAGACTGAGATATGATATGAATGCATGAATATGACTGAGTACGAAATATCAATGAAATCAGTGAGATGACAGTAAGAAACGACCACTATGGGTCTAAACAATATCGGCATAATGCCTAAACATGATATCTAGCATGATTGACAGCTTAACTACTTTATCACATGGTGAAAACATGGGTATCAACAAAGTAGGACCACTATACAGTGCCATGGAAACAATAGAGTCCCAATTCACATGGTGCACGCCCATACGCCCGTCACCTAGCATGTGCGTCACCTCAATACCAATTACATAACACGTATTTTGGGGTTTCATACCCGCAGCACTAAGATTGGAAGAGTTACTTACCTCGAACAAGCTAATACCAATGTCGAGCAAGCCAAGCGATGCTCCAAAGATTCCATCTCGCGCGTTCCGACCCCCGAACGGCTCGAAACTAACCAAAAATAACTCAAATATATCAAACAATGCTAAAGGAACCAATCCCGATCGAAAAAGATCAAATCTTGAATCAAAACCCCAAAATCGGCCAAAAACCCAACCCGAACTTGTACCTCAGAACCCGACAAAATCTACAAAACCCGAAATCCCATTCACTCACGAGTCTAACCATACCAAATTTATCAAAATCCAACACCATTTGGTCATCCAAATCCCCAAACTCCACTCTCCAATTCTCAAGCCCTAAACCTCTAAATTTCACTTCAAACACTCACTAATTAGGTGGGGAAACAAGTTTTATGATCCAAAACGAGTACAATAAGATTGCCTCAATAATCACCTCAAAAATCTTCTCCAAAATCGCCTTAAGTCCGAATCCAAAATGTTAAAATAAGACTAAAATTGCGAACCCTTGCTTATAAACCTTCTGCCCAGACTTTTCGCATTTGAGGGCCTATTGTCGCACCTGCGACGCCGCATATGCGGTGAAACTACAGCTTCTGCGGAAGTCACTTGCACCTCCAGGGCCCGCACCTGCGAACGTGCATCTACGGCCCTGGCCTCGCTTCTGCGGAGTCAATCTCTCCTAGTTGCCCCCGCACCTGCGTCCACTTGTCTGCATCTGCGCTACCGCAGGTGCGGGAAATGTTTTGCACCTGTGATCCATGTCTTTCATGGCCTTGCCCGCATCTGCGATTCATGCCATGGTTCTGCGTGCTAGCACCAGCGGTGCCAACTCCGCAGGTGCGGTTACACCAGTAGCAGCAACTCTTGAGCTGCTTTATCAACTCAAAACAATCAAGTCCGTTAACCACCCGAAATATACTCGAGGCCTGCGGGGCCTCAACCAAACATGCCAACAAGTCATATAATTCAATACGAACTTAGTTGAACCTTCTAATCACTCAAAATAACACCAAAACACTGATTACACCCGGATTCAAGCTTAAAGAACTTCTAAACTTTTGAATTCTACAAACAATGTCGAATCATATCAAACCACGTCCGATTGACCTCAAATTTTGCACACAATTCATATTCAACATTACAGACCTACTCCAACTTCCGAAATCGGAATCCGACCCCGATATCAAAAAGTCAACTTTCTGGTCAAACTTTCCATAAATTCAACTTTCACCATTTCAAGCTAAATTCTACTACGAACCTCCAAATCACAATCCCGACGCGCTCCTAAGTCCAAAATTACCCAACGGAGCTAACGGAACCATCAAAACTCTGTTCCGGATTCAAATTCACAAAAAGTCAAACTTGGTCAACTCTCCCACTTTAAAGCTTCAACAATGAAATTCATTCTTCCAAATCGATTCTGAATGACCTGAAAACCAAAACCGACGATTCACATAAGTCATAATACACCATACAGAGCTACTCATGCCCGTAAACTACCGAGCGAAGTGCAAATGCTCAAAACGATTGGTCGGGTCATTACATTCCAGTATGTAGAGCAAAGGGAAAGAGAACAGTAATTCCATGCTTATTGAAATTTCAGTAATTTAGAGCTGAAGGTGTTGCACAATTGGTGTTCAAATTCCAGTAATGTTGCACAATTGGTGTTCAAATTGAAATTGTCAATCAATAAATTTTGAAAGTGTTTGACTCTCCACCATTGACAGCCATTAAAAAGCTTTGAATTCGAATTTGGATTTTTAAAAACCATTATTTGTTTAGATTGGGTGTTGTTGCAATCAATTGGAAATATTATTTGGAGTTTATATCTCAATTTCGAGGGTGTTTTGGTGAAGATTAGACTTAATTTTGGCTGAATTTCAGATTGAAGAATAAGAAGAAGAAGAAGAACAAGAACAAGAAGAAGAAGAAGAAGAAGAAGAAGACATGACATACATTATACTTACGAAATTATAGTAAAGTTGTAGTAAAATTATAGATAAATTGTATTCTATTGTTTATATATAGTTTTTATTTAAATATTGTATGAAAGTTGAACAATATTGTATAAAATGTGTATTGAAGTTGTATGATATTGTAATTGTATATAACTGGGTAGAAATAATGTATGAAAGTTGTAGATAAGTTGTAGATAAGTTGTATAATATATAATTAGTTGAATGAAATTTGTTCTTACTATGTATAAATCAGATACAAAATATACAAAAGACATATTGTATAAAATTTGAATAAAAATTATATTTAAGTTGTATGATATTGTAGTTGTATTTAACTATATAGAAATAATATATGAAAGTTGTTGATAAGTTGTAAATTATTAAGCATGATCAAGAGCATTGGATATTTCCAGAAGAATTTAAAAAATTGCTAAAATTAGTCTTTACTCCTCTTACCTACCCTTCTCTTGCAGTACTGCTGCGTACTAATTAAATACAAGCTATAGTATATTGAAGGAGAGGAAGCGAACAGAAAAGGAAATGCACATAGATAAAATTCACCAGAAATTCCTTCATGACTTCCATTTTTAACAATGTTTAAAAGGTCAAGATACTTCTAACCGGTTCATTAATTAGTAACATCTTACTTTAGTAGATAACTTTGTGTTCATATATATGTGAAGCTACTCACTCTGTAGACTATAGGAAATATAATTAAACTCTGTAAAACATTGTTTTCGATCTCTTCAAGTAGCTGAGAAGAAAATGGCAATTGGAGATTTGTCTGTTGAGGGACAAGGTGACAATAATCGCTTTACCAGGAAGATAACATTCGCCGTTGTCATCACTAGCATTGTTGCAGTAATCTGTGTGTATGCATTTAATTGATTATCGTATATTAAGGCGGAAGAAAAATAAAGAAAGAGAAGAGGAGAAAAAAGGAAAAAAGGTGTAACTAAATCCCTTTATTTAAGACACTAATAATGAATTTGGAGCCTTTTAAGGTAGAATGAATATATGTTGTAGATAAAACTTGTTTAGGTCAGATAATTAACTAAACGTGGATATTTTGGATAATAAAGTTTTAAATAGTGTATAGGAACGAAAAAATTCCTTTAGATTTTTAAGTCAACCAAGATTTTATATATTACAAATCCTTTCCTTGAAAATTTGGTTGTGCAAAGTGCAAACACGAGAGAAAGAAAAATATGAGTGAACCTGATTATAATAATTTATTGTAAAATTGAGGTTCGATGTAATTTATTTTGCTGATCAAATCTCAATAATTAGTGATTCAATGTAATTCAACTAAAATATTGCATATCAAATTATTTCTTTATTTAAAACTTATAATGAGCTAATATTAACAATTTGAATCAACAAAAAAATCATAATAATAGTATTTTTGGTTGTATGTAAATTATAATTACAGCTGAATATAATAACTGTAATTATTCACAAAATATTACCGTATGTACGAAGTCTTAATATTTACAAATTTAAAATTAATTTAATATGGGTAATTAATATATTTTTGTTTTCGATGAGGACCACTTATCGGAAGGTTTTCTTTTCCTTTCCATAAATAGGCTTTCCCAACGACAATAGGGACTCTTACTTGTTTTTGCATGATTTGGAATAGGAGTGACAAATACATGATTTACTTCAAAATCTTAAATAATAATTTATTCTAAGTTACATTATAATTTTAACCAATACAAATTGTAGCTTTATTTAGTTAATCGGATTGTATTGCACGATAGTCTATGAATCTTCACTTAATTTTAACACAAAAATAATAAATTTTAATTACATGTAATATATTACATCGTTTTTAATATGAAATAAAAAATAAAGCATAAAAGAAAAATCTTTATAGAATAATGAAGGTGGCAATTACACCCAAAGAAAAAAACTACTAACTTTTAATTTACACCTGAAGTAATCATATGCTACATTCTTCCGTTCTTTAATTTTTATTAAAACATAAATACACTGTTTAATATTATAGTTAAATAATTTTAAAAAATATATATTCATTAAATTAGGGTTCACGCGCAACGCGCGTACCGCAAGGCTAGTCTCTGGGTACCTTTATATTGGAGATAAAGCAATATAAACAAGTTCTCTTTTGAGTTAATTAAAAGTAATCCTGGGCTAAAGAGAACACATATTAAATATTTATTGACAACCTGTTCGCGAACGAGTAACCTGATTGAGATTTTTTTTCATGTTATATCTGATGGTTATTGTAAAGTAATACTGATTGCATTCATCAGGATTTTCATATGTAGTTAAATGTGTACTATACGTTTATTTACATTAAGACATTTTAATAAAACGAGTAACGGTGTATTTCTGGGGTAAGAAACAAAAAAAGTTACAGCAGAAAATTGAAATTTAATTGAGAGAGTTGAAGCCTAACATTTCCTAGAAGGATTTAAGTTGTAGTAATGATTTGTAAGGTAATGTTTTTAGATTATCAATGTAATGTAATCATACTAACAGTTTAGTTACATATTTTCTTAGTTATCAGTTCACGCTTACTATAAAATTACCTACTTTTATATAACGTGACAGTATAAATTTTTATCTCATTCTCTTACAGTAAAAATCAAATCCCAGAAAGGATAGTTAGTGCAAATAAGAAATTAGAATGGGCCTTTATAACTTTTGAGTGGTCTACAGAAATTGAAGCCCATCCAATTCAAATCCATGAATCTCAACTCTTAATTCAGATAGAAGTTGAAGCCCAGTCCAGTCAAATCAACGAAGTATTGTTTCAGTTACAGTTTTCTACTTCACTCATAATTAACACACAAGCAAGATAATGAAGGTGGGTGGTGGAGTGGCTCTCGGATGTCCACGCGCCGTCGCATTTCCCGGAATTTTCTTCGGCCGCTGCCGACCAGCATTCCGTTGCTATTCCTCTTCTTCTTCTTCTCCAGGTAATGTAAATTCCAAACCTACAAATACTTCTCTGTGTATATTTATTTATACATACATATGGATAGAGGCGTAATTAGTTAGTATACTTAGAGTGAAATTTGCATTTTCAAATTGGCGGTCGTCCATTCGCGTGTCATGTTAGTAAAACATGAGTTGCTTCAGTGTACTGAGCTATTTTATCCAGTTTAATTTGATCCTAGCTGGTTACTAGTAAACGTTTCATTTATTTGAATGCATGAATGGGTAGTAGAGTGAGAATCTTGGGATTTTTGGAATACAGATCATGTGTCCTTTATCAAAGATGTAGCTGCAACTCAAGCACCGGAGCATTTGAATGAACTTCTCAAAATCCTTCAGGTGAGAGGTGAGGCACTCTAATTCCATGTTTTAAATTTTCATTTCATTAACATTTGTGTGGGGAATAAATGTTTGATTAATCTGAGGTATGCTTCTATTGAAAAACAAAATCAAATTAAATAGAAAAGCCGGCTTTAATTAGTTATTCCTGATAAAAATGTCTTTACGGGTATGCTGGAGTCTTTTTTTGGAAAACTTACCTTGTTCTGTATGTGTCAGAATATATCTGGTTCAGAGTGCTTCTAGTTCGAGCTAAACATTACTACATTAGTACCTACACTTACCTATTTAATGCATGTTATTGTTTGGATATAACTTAAAGCTATTGAAACTTAAGGTGTCACGACTCTCGGCGTATCGGATTAGGGTAATCCTCTGCTCTTGGTTACTCTATATTAAGGAAATGTTGTATGATGACCTTTTAGAACCGACGGTAACTTGTGTATATCCTTTATTAGGCTTACTTAGCCGAGATTCTTTTTTTTGGCTTAGGTTAGTATTGATATAATCTTCAAACTGCGGAGAGTTGATAGTTTTTTTATTACTACAATAACTGATGGTCATTTGAAACTTATGCACTGCTCAACACCTTGTGATAGGTGAGGAAATAATTTCTCCTGGTGCCAAGCGAGGGCTGATTCCTCTAGCGATTCCTCTTTCCAGAAAGGGTTCAGGTATGGTGGGAACTGAATTTCATATCAAGCTTCTTTAAGTTGAAAGTATGCTTCTTTGTTCATTGTTTTTTCCTTCTTTTTTGTCTTTGTAGATTCTGTAACTGCACTGTTACGATGGCCAACTGCCCCATCTGGGTAATATAATTCATCAAATTGCTGAGTTTTGTTGATTTATCTATTCTGCTTTTTGGGAGCTATCTTGGTTTATTTTCTGGGTTTGATTCTCCTAACTGCCCTCAGAGAAAAAGGGAAAAAGATATTTTGTATTTGATCTAAATCCTCATTGTTCACAGGATGGAGATGCCATTGGTAGAGGTGCGCAAGTATGGTGTATGGCTATTAGCTAAGAATGTAAGCTACTATGAACTTGCTGTACTACTTGGGATCTGGATGAAGTTTGAGAGGGTTAATTGCTTCTCTTGTTCTCTGGCTTTGGTAGCATGCATGAATGCACACAATTTATCTCTCACCTTTCCATTTGACCATGATATAGGTAGATCAGTACATTCACAGGGTATTGGTGGAAGCAGATGCAAACAATCATCAAGAAAGAGAAAGAGCGGATGAATTGTTCCGGATTTCAGCTGGTGCGGAAAAGAAACTTTATGAGAAGGGTGACTTTATAGCATCAAAAATTTCAAGCTTAGATACTTATATATTGAAGAAGGTAGAAGGAAGTATGTATGCTGCAGTATCTTATGTTGGGCATTAGTTGACTCGGACTAATTGCGCCCATGTAATATTCTTTTTAGGTTGGCTTGTTTCCAGACGTACTGGAGCGCAGAGTTAAGCAGCATTTTGACAATGGAGACAATGTAAGAAAGTGGTTCTTTATTTAGTAAGCAATGCTCAATTCTTAGCATTTGGGTGATATGTACGTGCTGTTGGAAGATTTCAGCTCTGGTGACGGGAGAATTTTATACAAAGAAGGAGCATTTTCCAGGATTCGCGCGGCCTTTTGTCTTTAATGCTGAAATTCTGCTGAAGTCTGTATATCTCGTAGTTCTTGTTCCTCCTTAAATTTGTATATCTATGAAACAAGTTATTTCTATAGCATATTTACTCATATTCTTCTCTTCTTGTCTAGGGTTGGGCGCAATGTAGAAGCTAAAGATGCTGCTAGAGGGGCTTTAAAATCACCATGGTGGACTTTGGGTTGCGAGTACCATGTATGCCATTCCTTGATCCAATCAATATCTTCTTGCCTTTTGCAGCACACCGATGTTAGGTCTGTTTGTTTACTCTTTATTGAACCCCATGCAGGAAGTTGCTAATATAGCTGAATGGGAAGATGAACAAATCGAGTACATCAAAGAGAAAGTAACTGAGGAGGGTAGGCAAGCTGATCTAAAGAAAGGGAAGGAACCTGCTCAGGTTTGACCAAATCCTTCAATCAATTTCAGTTCAAATATGTTTGTGTACTAAAATGATATATATCTTGGTAGGTTTCCGCACTTGCATAATGCCTACTTAATATTTCGAATTAGTGCTGCTCCGTGCAGAAAAAAAATGGCGTAGCTCCTTTTTCACACTACACCTACTTTGCAGGTTGCATTGGATGAAGCTGCTTTCTTGTTGGATCTAGCTTCTATTGACGGTACATGGGACGATTGCGTGGGAAGGATTGCTGAATGTTACAGGGAGGCAGGGCTGCATGATGTTGCCAACTTTGTGGTTTACAGAGACTGAATTACCAGTAACTTTGCTGAATACTAGACGTGTTATACGAGAGACTTCCTACGATTCCTAGTTTGTATTGGCCTATTCAGTTTTGACTCTAGTGCTGTGTATTCTAATTCTTTGCAGTATAACAAGAAGACACTTTACAGCAATCCTTTTAAATGCACCGCACCAGAAAAGGAAAAACAGTAGTAAGAAATAGCTTGGAGAAGTTGAACTTGTTATTATACTGTATTTGTAAAATATTTCTGGAGAAGAAAACAACGTATAGATAGAAATGTAGAAGAAGTAGAAATTAATCCGAGCCCACTGAATTCACAGTATTTCCTTAAGGAACTTAATCCCCTCCTAGTACCTGAGGTTGTGGATTATTTCCTCCCAGGATAGAACGGATTGCACACTGGTGTAGCGGTATTTCAAACCCCAGTGTTTCGATGAACACAAATGGCGGCAACAAATCACACTTATTGTTGCTTTGTTGTAGTTAAAATAATGCAGAAAGGAAGAGCAGAATTCAGAATTTTCGTAAGGAAAATATGAGGGAATGGCCTTCTATGCCAACAGGTTGAGTTTAAATGAAGAGATGCAACTCTTCAAAAGGTCTGTCATGACTCTTTACGTAAATCGCCTTCTTTTTGTAGCCAACAGGTTGAGTTAAAATGAAGAGATGCAACTTTTCAAAAGGTCTGTCATGACTGTTTACGTAAAACGACCATAACATAAATGGCTATTTACGCAAAATAAAATGGGAATTCAAAACGCGAAGGAAAATTAATTTCCGTTACAAAAACGGATAATTTGGATTAAATAATATTACATTAATATTTAATATTAACAAATAAATTTGGTCCAAAAAATTAATCAATCAATCGATCATTTGACCAAATCCAAATCCGAAGCCGAGCCGAGCGACGACGACCACGCGAGGCTTGCTTTCTTCTTAACTCTTAAAGAGTTAGAAAAAGAGTAATTGTATATATACCTATCAAAGTCTTTTCCTCCTCCAATATGGGACAATGTCCCTTTGTAAAGGAGAGAAAATTAAATTTTTATTTTTCCATCAATTTCCCATTCACCCTCTTTTAAGCTAAAATAAGCTTAAAAACCCCAACAATCCCCCACATGAATGGGGAATGGCTATATCACGGAAATGTATATAAGAAACTGTGATTCGCAAGCAAGGATTAATCGCATCTGGATAAGTAGGTTTCCCTTTGAACTTTCCATAGTGAACTTATGTCGGATATACTCGGTCAATCGGTAGATTTGATATCTTTGAACCGTCGATCTTTGGTGTATACCTAGACAACCATAAGTCACACAATCAACCCTTAACCATCTTTGGTTCTCATTGTTGTGTTCGTTTCAGCCATGAACACCGCCTGGTTTCATAAGTGCGTAGAGAACTGGCCTTACAAAATTCTCCTTGAAGCGGCTAACACTTCACACTTACATAGGTGATTTCTAAACGTGTCATCCCGTAGATACATTATTTGATATACTCCGTATCAAATTTAGAAACCATTAAAAAGCCTTAATGCTTTATCCTTGGTACTGAACATTGTCTCATCACGAGAATGGACCCAAATTTTAGTTGACAATGTTGAACCGTCATTAATGACTTTGTTTGATCTCCTTGAACCTAGATCTTGGGATCTCCAGTCTTCTAGGTAGAGTTACCGCTACAATGACTTGTCCTCGGCCATAGTCCCATTCCCCTCGATGATTTCTCAACTACCTCTCTAGTTAGGCCTTTCGTAAGTGGATCCGACACATTATCACTTGACTTTACGTAGTCAATCGTGATAATTCCTCTAGAGAGTAATTGCCTTACGGTTTTATGTCTTTGTCGAATATGACGAGATTTACCGTTATACATAACGCTCCCAGCCCTTCCAATTGCCGCTTGACTATCGCAATGTATACATATTGGGGCCAACGATTTGGGCCAAAATGGAATATCTTCCAAGAAATTTCGCAGCCATTCAGCTTCTTCACCCGCTTTATCTAAGGTTACGAACTCAGCCTCCATTGTAGAGCGGGCAATACACGTTTGTTTGGACGATTTCCAAGATACCGCTCTTCCACCAATAGTGAATATATATCCTTTTGTGGACTTAGAATCAGTTGAACCAGTGATCCAATTTGCATCACAGTATCCCTCAATCACTGCAGGATATTTACTGTAGTGCAAAGCAAAGTCCTAGGTATGTTCTAAATATCCCAAAACTTGTTTCATTGCCATCCAATGAGATTGACTTGGATTACTCATGTATTGACTCAATTTACTTATAACACAAGCTATATCTGGTCGTGTACAATTCATGATATACATTAAACATCCCAACACATGAGCATAATCCAATTGTGATATGCTTTGGCCTTTGTTCTTTGCTAGTGCAAGATTCACGTTAATTGGAGTCTTTGCAATTTTAAAATCTAAGTACTTGAATTTTTCAAGTACTGTCTTAATATAATGAGACTGTGACAATGCCATACCTTGAGGAGTCTTATGAATCTTAATACCCAGAATTAACTCAGCAACTCCCAAGTCCTTTATATCAAACTTACTAGTTAGCATACGCTTAGTCGCATTTATGTTGGCAATGTCGTTACTCATTATCAACATATCATCCACATATAAACAAACAATGACTATGTGATTTGGAACATTTTTAATGTACACACATTTATCACATTCATTTATCTTAAAATCATTTGACAACATTATTTGGTTAAATTTTGTATGTCATTGTTTGGGTGCTTGTTTTAGTCCGTAAAGGGACTTAACAAGTCTACATACCTTCTTTTCTTTACCTAGAACCACAAACCCTTCAGGTTGTTTCATGTAGATTTATTCCTCCAAATTTCCATTTAAGAAGGTCATCTTAACGTCCATTTGATGAATTTCAAGACCATAAACCGCAACTAATGCTACTAATATTCGTATGGACATAATTCCCGTAACTGGAGAGTATGTATCAAAATAATCAAGACTTTCTCCTTGTCTATACCTTTTGACCACAAGTCTTGCCTTATATTTATCACTAGTACCATCATCTTTCATTTTTCTCTTAAAAATTCATTTAGAACCCAACGAGTTTTCGGTCCTATTTTTACCCTTTTGTGTTTAGGAATTTGCATTTTTGCCAAACACCCCCACACTTTAAAATAATTCAAGTTGGGATTCCTTCCTTTCCATTTTTCATATGGAATGGATTGCGTTTTGCTATGGGGTACTCGATTTAGTATTCGGTTAGCCGTAAGAATCCCCCACAAATTCTGTGGCAAACCAGAACTTATCAACAATGCGTTCATCATCTCCATTAATGAACAATTCTTTCTTTTCGCAATCTCATTGGATTGGGGCGTGTAAGGGGCCATTGTTTGATGAATAATTTCAAATTCTAAACATATTTCTTCAAAAGGAGATTCATATTCACCACCCCTATCACTTCTTATTATTTTGATTTTCTTGTTAAGTTGCGTTTCAACTTCATTTTTGTATTGCTTGAATGCATCAATTGCTCCATCTTTACTATTAAGTAAGTAAACATAGCAATATCGAGTACTATCGTCAATAAAAGTTATGAAATACTTCTTTCCACCGCGAGATGGTATTGACTTCATGTCACAAATATCTGTGTGAATTAAGTCTAAAGGATTTGAATTCCTTTCAACTGACTTATAAGGATGTTTAACATACTTACATTCCACACATATTTGACATTTTGATTTTTCGCATTCAAACTTGGGCAGTACTTCCAAGTTAATCATTTTCCGCAAGGTTTTATAATNTAAACGTGTATGTCATAAATCATTTGACTCAAGTAAGTAAGAAGAAGTTGAAATTTTATTATTCTCAACGACCATTACATTCAGTTTGAAAAGGCCCTCAGTGAGGTAACCTTTTCCAACAAGCATCTCATTCTTACTTATTACAACCTTATCAGATACAAAAACATACTGAAACACGTTCTTAACGAAAAGTGCAGTAGAGACTAAGTTCTTCCTAATCTCGGGAACATGATGGACATTGTTCAGAGTCACCACCTTGCCAAAAGTCATTTTCAGAAATATCTTGCCATATCCTTCAATTTTGGCCGTTGCAGAATTTCCCATAGAAAGCGTCTCTTCGAGTCCAACGGGAGCATATGTAGCAAACGCTTCTCTAGCAGTACAAACATGGCGAGTAGCTCCAGAATCAATCCACCACTCCCTAGGATTTCCCACCAGGTTGTATTTTGAAATCATAGCACACAAGTCATCAATATCTTCGTACTTTTCAACCATGTTTGCTTGACCCTTCTTCCTGTCTTTTCTTGGAGCACGACAATCTGTAGATTTGTGCCCAGATTTCCCACAGTTGTAGTAATTTCCTTTGAACCACTTCTTGCTTGGGTTGCTTTTCGGTCCAGAAGCTTTCTTCCTTTTTCTATTATTTTGAGGAGCATCCTCAACAATGTTTGCTCCTATAATTGTTGAGTTTCCACGACCTTTCTTTTCAGCAGCTTTATTGTCTTCTTCGATTCTCAACCGAACAATGAGATCTTCAAGCGACATCTCCTTGCGTTTGTGTTTCAAGTAATGTTTGAAGTCCTTCCACAAAGAAGGCAACTTCTCAATCATTGCTGTAACTTGGAGTGCTTCATTGATGACAATACCTTCAATGAAAATTCTGTTAGTAATAATAATATAATTAATACTTTCAACATAAGTATTAATTCGACTTATACTTTCAGCAAGGAGATCGTGAATAATCACTTGCAATTTCTGGACTTGGGTAATAACAAACTTGCTATCTACCATTTTGTAGTCCAAATATTTAGCAGCAACAAATTTCTTCAACCCGACATCCTCAGTTTTGTATTTCTTTTCAAGCGCAAACCACAGTTCTTTTGACGTCTCTACATTACTATAGACGTTATACAAATCGTCCTCCAATCCGCTAAGAATGTAATTCTTGCACAGAAAATCAGAATACTTCCATGCCTCAGTCACGAGTAAGCGTTCATTGTCTGGAATTTCGTCGGGAAGAACAGGAACATCTTCCTTAATGAACTTCTGTAGACTTAAAGTCGTCAAATAGAAGAACATCTTTTGCTGCCACCACTTGAAATCAATCCCGAAAACTTTTTCTGGCTTTTCTACCGGTGCCGGTACCAATGCCGGAGTTGTTCGGCTTGTCGATGCATTGGCAGTCACCATAGGAATAGCCTGGTTTCTGTTCTCATTCGTCATTTCTGTAAAAGAATGACACAAACAAACGCTTAATAAACGGCGAAGTTTTTATATCTTCAAACCGAATAAAATTGGAGTAGAAAATCACGTAGATTTTAATAGAGAAACGGAAGAAAATAACTTCGGATTCATAAAAGAAGTATCAGAATGGGCGTACCAATTGAAGATGTCAAAGTGCGCACAAGGAGGGATATGAGATGATTAGTGGGTTTTGAAATAGCATGGTATCATGAAATAAGGTCACTTGGGATTAGTGCGGATTTGAGTTCGTGATGTAATGAATGGACCGATTAATATTTCTAAGGCAAGTTGAGAGTAAATTGAGAAGAGACAGATCGGCTAACAATAGTTGAATCGGCACGATAGTGGCAATGATCAGTTCCTTTAGCGCATTGAATTATGCATGTGATTTGTGGCGGCACGTGCGAGGCTTGACGACCGCCGTAATTGATTTTATTTGAAGGAATTCAAGTATTATGACATGTTATGTGTAGAGGGATCCCAGAAGAGTTATGGTGGTTTAGACCACTACTTGAGGCCGGTATTTTCTACGGATATGGGAATTCAGTCACGTGTTGCAATAGTTCTCTTGAAATGAGTTAAGAAGAAGGTTTCTATATGATAAAGTGTTTACCCTATTAGTGGTTCGGGAGTTATGATGGAATTCTTGTACTCCTGCGCATTGGCGTGGTTAAGTGCANCAATGCGACCAGAATCGACTTGAGGTCTGTGGATGGATTTGAATGTGAATATGGGCTCTATATCAGGCCGAATGTGTTCATTTCAGCATAAACTCTCCCTATGGAGGAATATTCAGACGTTGGATGTCATTTCGTCGTCGGTTATTTCATGTAATACTATATTGTGCCGCGTGAGTTACGAAACGGCTTGATAATTTTCTTATGTGTTGAGGTTCCGCACAGCGATGGTGTTATGTGAGCAGGATGGCTCTTGAGATTCAGATCATATATCGCACTTTAGTTGTGCTTGACTTTTGTAGCGTATGGTGCTGTCAGTCCTTCCAAGGATGGTATTATGCACTTCCGATGTTCGTATATTTTGTAAGTAATGAACATTCTAGCTCGGTAAGTATTTTCTTATAGATTCTTTTTGTACGGATTGGGTTACACGCCGCAACAGTGTGATGTTGAGTACAGTTTCCTATATTCTATTTTGTATGTTTTGTGTCCCATTTTCTGAGGAAGGTTCATGACACCTTTTCAGTTGTTTAATTAGTCACGTGGGTTGAGTAATCCTTTCTATAGTCTATTTTCCTTATGTATCGCAATCGAGTCCGTAGCTTATTAGCTCATTGTGGCGTCATATGAGACTTTTTGTCATGTCTGAGGTGGCTTATTGCCTTAGCAACTTATACTAAGTGAGACGAGGTTATTGGATCCGGGATCAGTACGATCGGATTATATGAAATATAATAAAGAGCAAATACCATTATTTGGTCCATAATGAGGCAATGGTTCTTGTCAGAAAGAGAAAAACTCAATAATTTGTTGGCTCAGCAGTTGGTTATGAATTTTTACACATTTCTTCCATCGTGGAAGCAGCTCAAGAGTTGGAACAGGAATTATAGGTATCATGAGGTGTGTTGTGAACATCAGATTCGTGGAATTTC
>AWOL01S0003627.1:188378-199231 GCA_000715115.1 Nicotiana otophora
GTTTAGACCACTACTTGAGGCCGGTATTTTCTACGGATATGGGAATTCAGTCACGTGTTGCAATAGTTCTCTTGAAATGAGTTAAGAAGAAGGTTTCTATATGATAAAGTGTTTACCCTATTAGTGGTTCGGGAGTTATGATGGAATTCTTGTACTCCTGCGCATTGGCGTGGTTAAGTGCACTAAGTAGCATGGGATTCGAAAGTTGGGGATTTAAGATTTCGGTTCGGTGTTGACAAGGATGTCATGAGCTCGAATGAGCAGGAAAGAGATTTAGATGTTTAAAGTAAGATAGTATTGTTTTTGGCATCATCTAAGGTCGATGTCTGGTGTAAGAGACCTTGTGTATTGATTTGTGGATTCTTGATATGTTTTACATTATTAGTGTAACCGGTAGCATAGATGTATAGACTTGTTACCTGGTGCGGAAGGTCGTAGGAGCGTGTCTCACGGAAAGATTGTGTAAGAGTGACATATAGTCACTTGATTGAGTGAAGATTGAAACCAAGTATGAAGATTGTGGTAATATCGCTGATTCGAAAATTTATGCCTGGAGGACGCTCAGTTCATTTGGTTGTCGACTGTGGAAGTATTGTTTCGGTTATGATGGCTATTCTTGTATGTTATGGGAAAAAGGGGTTATTATGGATACTTGAAAGGTTATTAGCCTAGTACAATGCGACCAGAATCGACTTGAGGTCTGTGGATGGATTTGAATGTGAATATGGGCTCTATATCAGGCCGAATGTGTTCATTTCAGCATAAACTCTCCCTATGGAGGAATATTCAGACGTTGGATGTCATTTCGTCGTCGGTTATTTCATGTAATACTATATTGTGCCGCGTGAGTTACGAAACGGCTTGATAATTTTCTTATGTGTTGAGGTTCCGCACAGCGATGGTGTTATGTGAGCAGGATGGCTCTTGAGATTCAGATCATATATCGCACTTTAGTTGTGCTTGACTTTTGTAGCGTATGGTGCTGTCAGTCCTTCCAAGGATGGTATTATGCACTTCCGATGTTCGTATATTTTGTAAGTAATGAACATTCTAGCTCGGTAAGTATTTTCTTATAGATTCTTTTTGTACGGATTGGGTTACACGCCGCAACAGTGTGATGTTGAGTACAGTTTCCTATATTCTATTTTGTATGTTTTGTGTCCCATTTTCTGAGGAAGGTTCATGACACCTTTTCAGTTGTTTAATTAGTCACGTGGGTTGAGTAATCCTTTCTATAGTCTATTTTCCTTATGTATCGCAATCGAGTCCGTAGCTTATTAGCTCATTGTGGCGTCATATGAGACTTTTTGTCATGTCTGAGGTGGCTTATTGCCTTAGCAACTTATACTAAGTGAGACGAGGTTATTGGATCCGGGATCAGTACGATCGGATTATATGAAATATAATAAAGAGCAAATACCATTATTTGGTCCATAATGAGGCAATGGTTCTTGTCAGAAAGAGAAAAACTCAATAATTTGTTGGCTCAGCAGTTGGTTATGAATTTTTACACATTTCTTCCATCGTGGAAGCAGCTCAAGAGTTGGAACAGGAATTATAGGTATCATGAGGTGTGTTGTGAACATCAGATTCGTGGAATTTCAGCTATTGTTATCGGAGGATGATATTATGATCATGTGAATGGTGCGGTGCATGGTCTAAATTCAACAAAGGTATGCAACCCTGTATTGGTGCATCGTGTAGTGATTGATACGGTGTTCGTAGGTTGGAAACAGGCATGGTGGAGAATTCTGGATGTTAGAATTGGGCTCCAAGGCTTATTTGCCTAAATAAAGGGGAGAATCTTGATATTGGCTCGTGCTAATGTGCTCAACTGGGTGTGGTAACACGGGTAGGTGCTCGAAGTATTAAACAGTAATTTTGGATAACTCCGAAACATTCCTTAGAACGTTCGAGGACGAACGTATATTTAAGTGGGAGAGAATGTAATGACCCACCGGTCTTTTTGACTGTTAAAACCCCGTTCTCCTAAATAAAACTTCCTGAATGTGTTTTTAATGATTTATGACTTGCGAGGATGGTTGGTTCGGGATTTGGAAGTATGTGGGTTGAAATCGGAACACTTGGTTCCTTAAGTTAACTTTAAATGGACAAGTTTGACTTCGGTCAATATTTCTAGAAAACGACCCCAGAATCGGGATTTGACGGTTCCAATAGGTTCGTATGATGATTTTGACCTTGGGTGTATGTCTGAATCGGGTTTTAGATAACCCGGGAGCGTTTTGACGCTTAATAGTAAAAATCAACTATTTGAAAGTTTAAAATTCTTTAAATTTGGTTTGGAGTAGGATTTATCAATAGTGCCATCATATTTATCAATAGTGCCATCATCTTTCATTTTTCTCTTAAAAGTCCAATTAGAACCCAACGGGTTTTCGGTCCTATTTTTACCCTTTTGGGTTTAGGAACTTGCACTTTTGCCAAATACCCCCCACACTTTAAGATAATTCAAGTTGGGCTTCCTTCCTTTCCATATTTCATATGGAATGGATTGCGTTTTTCTATGGGGTACTCGATTTAGCCGTAAGAATGGCTTCCTCCCCACAAATTCTGTGGCAAACCAGAACTTATCAACAATGCGTTCATCATCTCCTTTAATGAACGATTCTTTCTTTCTGCAATCTCATTGGATTGGGGCGTGTAAGGGGACATTGTTTGATGAATAATTCCATATTCTAAATATATTTCTTCAAAAGGAGATTCATATTCACCACCCCTATCACTTCTTATTATTTTGATTTTCTTGTTAAGTTGCGTTTCAACTTTATTTTTGTATTGCTTGAATGCATCTATTGCTTCATCTTTACTATTAAGTAAGTAAACATAGCAATATCGAGTACTATCGTCAATAAAAGTTATGAAATACTTCTTTCCACCGCGAGATAGTATTGACTTCATGTCGCAAATATCTGTGTGAATTAAGTCTAAAGGATTTGAATTCCTTTCAACTGACTTATAAGGATGTTTAACATACTTAGATTCCACACATATTTGACATTTTGATTTGTCGCATTCAAACTTAGGCAATACTTCCAAATTAATCATTTTCGCAAGGTTTTATAATTGACATGTCCTAAACGTATATGTCATAAATCATTTGACTCAAGTAAGTAAGAAGAAGTTGAAATTTTATTATTCTCAACGACCATTACATTCAGTTTGAAAAGGCCCTCAGTGAGGTAACCTTTTCCAACAAAAATCTCATTCTTATTATTACAACCTTATCAGATACAAAAATACACTTAAACACGTTCTTAATGAGAAGTGCAGTAGAGACTAAGTTCTTCCTAATCTCGGGAACATGAAGGACGTTGTTCAGAGTCACCACCTTGCCAAAAGTCATTTTCAGAAATATCTTGCCATATCCTTCAATTTTGGCCGTTGCAGAATTTCCCATAGAAAGCGTCTCTTCGGGTCCAACGGGAGCATATGTAGCAAACGCTTCTCTAACAGTACAAATATGGCGAGTGGCTCCAGAATCAATCCATCATTCCTTAGGATTTCCCACCAGGTTGCATTTAGAAAGCATAGCACACAAGTCATCAATATCTTCGTGCTTTTCAACCATGTTTGCTTGACCCTTCTTCCTGTCTTTTCTTGGAGCACGACAATATGCAGATTTGTGCCCAGATTTCCCACAGTTGTAGTAATTTCCTTTGAACCGCTTCTTGCTTGGGTTGCTTTTCGGTCCAGAAGCTTTCTTCTTTTTTCTATTATTTTGAGGAGCATCCTCAATAATGTTTGCTCCTATAATTGTTGAGTTTCCACGACCTTTCTTTTCAGCAGCTTTGTTGTCTTCTTCGATTCTCAACCGAATAATGAGATCTTCAAGGGACATCTTCTTGCGTTTGTGTTTCAAGTAATGTTTGAAGTCCTTCCACAAAGGAGTTAACTTCTCAATCATTATTGTAACTTGGAATGTTTGATTGATGACAAGACCTTCAATGAAAATTCTGTTAGTAATAATAATATAATTAATACTTTCAACATAAGTATTAATTCGACTTATACCTTCAGCAAGGAGATCGTGAATAATCACTTGTAATTTCTGGACTTGGGTAATAATAAACTTGCTATCTACCATTTTATAGTCCAGATATTTAGCAGCAACAAATTTCTTCAACCCGGCATTCTCAGTTTTATATTTTTTTTCAAGCGCAAATCACAGTTCTTTTGACGTCTCTACATTACTATAGACGTTATACAGATCGTCCTCCAGCCCGCTAAGAATGTAATTCTTGCACAGAAAATCAGAATACTTCCACGCTTCAGTCACGAGTAAGCGTTCATTGTCTGGAGTTTCGTCGGGAAGAACAGGAACATCTTCCTTAATGAACTTCTGTAGACTTAAAGTCGTCAAATAGAAGAACATCTTTTGCTGCCACCGCTTGAAATCAATCCCGAAAACCTTTCCTAGCCGGAGTTGTTCGGCTTGTCAATGCATTGGCAGTCACCATAGGAACAGCCTGATTTCCGTTCTCATTCGTCATTTCTGTAAAAGAATGACACAAACAAACGCTTAATAAACGGTGAAGTTTTTATATCTTCAAACCGAATAAAATTGGAGTAGAAAATCACGTACATTTTAATTTTCAATGGAGTAGAAAATCGCTAGGATTTTAATCTCCGAATAACAGATAGTAAACCAAAACAGAATATACGTTAAAGTAAACAAATGGAATAGAAAATCACGAAGGCTTTAATCTCCAAAACGGGAGTAGAAAACCACAATGGTTTTAGTCTCCAGAACAGTGAATATAACACAAATGCAGAAAATAATTATGTTCCTTAAGCTTGTTATTATACTGTATTTGTAAAATATTTCTGGAGAAGAAAACAACGTATAGACAGAAATGTAGAAGAAGTAGAAATTAATCTGAACCCACTGAATTTATAATATTTCCTTAAGGAACTTAATCCCCTCCTAGTACCCGAGGATGTGGATTATTTTTTTCCATGATAGAACGGATTACACACTGGTGTAGCGGTACTTCAAACCCCAATGTTTTGATAAACACAAATGGTGGCAGCAAATCACACCTACTGTTGCTTTGTTGTAGTTAAAACAATGCAGAAAGGAAGAGCAGAATTCAGAATTTTCGTAAGAAAAATCTTAGGGAATGGCATTCTATTTATAGCCAACAGGTTGAGTTTAAATGAAGAGATGCAACTCTTCAGAAGGTCTGTCATGACTGTTTACGTAAACGGCCATAACATAAATGGCTATTTACGCAAAATAAAACGGGAATTCAAAATGCGGAGGAAAATTAATTTTTTCATTACAAAAATGGATAATTTGGATTAAATAATATTACATTAATATTTAATATTAACAAATAAATTTGGTCCAAAAAATTAATCAATCAATCCGAAGCCGAGCGACGACGGCGTGAGGCTTGCTTTCTTCTTAATTCTTTAAGAGCTAGAAGAAGAGCAATTATATATATACCCATCAAAAGTCTTTTCCTCCTCTAATATGGGACAATGTCCCTTTGTCAAGGAGGGTGTGTACAGTCAAAACCGATTAAGTCAGTCGTACGGACTGGTCGAGGTGATAATACTTCGATCAAAGGGTATCTGCGTGACGACGGGTCGAGGTTCGAAGTAAGGGCGTCGAGCTTCGAGCTCTAAGACCGATCAACGACAACCTCGGTATCATTATCGAGCTCATATCCAAATCGAACTACGAGGCAAAGCGGAGATTATCGAAGATGCATAGACCGACCAACACTCACCCCGAATATCGAGACTCCAAGTCAGAGTCGAGCTCAAACCAAGGCCGAGGGCTCGACCCAATACCGAGCTCGAGCCGATATCGAGCTCACAGACAAGAGCCGTTGTAACCGCACTAGGGGAGAGAATCTTGGCAGGGATCGAGAAAAAGACAATTCGTCATGGGTTCTCCACTATATATTTTTTATAGATAAAGTAGGATTCCTCTATTATAAAGGGGGAATCCTTGTAAGCATAAGGATAGATTGTAAAAAAGACAACTTCAGAGAGATTAACACTTTTGGGCTCATTTACTTTGCCTTGTTCATCAACATTTCTTTTTTCTCTGCCTTATATTTCATTTCATATGTCGAAAAATATATATATTTCTATTTCTCTTCAATTTGTACCAAGTTATATCACGTATCCTTAGAACCATATACAAATTTAACTCTATCCAATTTTTTGGGTAAACAAAGGAAAAATTAAATTTTCTTTTTTCCCTCCATATCTCATTCACTCTCTTTTAAGCTAAAATAAGCTTTAAAAACCCAACAGAACTATTGAAGCATCTATGAAGTATGGTTCACGATCCAAACAGCTGTTTACTCGTTCGATATCGTAATTAGAAAAGGAACCCGGATTTTGTAATTGTGCAACGTGCAAAATAATTCAAACATGTTTGTTGGGGGTCAAATGTTGGTATAATAACAGGAAAATACTCATGCTCACAGAAATTTCAGTTTACTTGTTTTTTTTTTTCCAGTACACATTACTCGACTAGCAAAAAATGGTGAAAATAGCACGGGCTAGCCAGTTTTCGGGCTAGTAATTAAAAAATAATCAGCGTTTGCAAAGTCATTGAAAAATAGCTACTATTTTGCTGCAACACAAAAAGTTTTAGTATAATATACTGGAAATTGGTACACATGTGTATAAATTTCCAGCATGTTATGCTGGAACTCCAACACACGGAAAGTTCCAGCATAATATACTGGAGATTGGAGCACCTGTGTATGAAATTCCAACATATTATGTTGGAAGTCCAGTATATTATGCTGAAATATTTTCCAGATTTTAAACAGTATTTTCGTTCAGATTTATCTTTACATGAAAAGTGGCTAAATTTCGATTACTTTTGAAACTGTAACTATTTTTCAATTACCGCTTGTCAATCTACTATTTTTGAATTTCACCCCAAAATATATTTCACAAATATGAAGCACATGTCACACTCATTTCACTTTGGTTCATGTACCAAGTTTATCCCTAGTTCCATTTGCCATGGGAAAACTATATCAATGAGGTTTACGGGTAAGTTCTAGTTCTCATATACAATACTACTTACAGTAGAACAAGAAAAGGAAAAAGAGAAACGAAAGAGAGTGGGAAACAAAAACATTGCTTTATGCGCCAAATGACGTTCATGCAGGTCATACGTTAAGTTTTGTCTTGCTACTACTTTTCTTGCCTTTTCGCAACAGCTTCTTCCACAATCCTAGACCATTCTTTTTCTTGCTAGGTACAATAGCACGGGAGCCATTAACAGCTTCATATCCTGAATGCGTGCTCCCATTTGTCAATGAACCCCCAACACTGGAGGATGTATTTCTCTTGGCATCAAGAATGACTTCCTTGGTAGTAGGAGAACCCATTTCATTGTCCTCAGCCAGCATCTTGTCAAGAAGAGACGAACGACGTCCAAAACTCTTCCTTGGGGTTGTCATGGTAGCATTAGTTGTTTCTGAGTTTGTAGACATCACCTTATCAAAGAGAGCTGCATCCCCAGGCGAGGCCAATGCTTTCAACTGCTTCCCTAGGTTCAAAATAGTCTCTTGACACTCTGCCAACTTTTCTGAAGCTGCAGTGATTTCCCGATCCTACACAATTAAACAGAATATTTAAATGAACGTGGTCGGTAGATTTGCGAGGCCTGAAGGAATTTAACTGAAGCTGATGGGAACTTACGCTTTGAAGAAGCTTTTCTTCAGGGTCCACCTCCGCATTCTCTGCTAACTCCCTTTGTTTTGTGCTGCAAGTAACGTGTCTCAGGAAAAGAAAATCCCCTAGACAATAATCTTTAATAAAATTTAAAAAAGAATCAGATGTACCTTTCTTGCTGCAGCTGAAGCATATGACATGTAGAATCGAGCTTCTTATAGGAGTTATTTTTGTCCTCAAGTTCCTTTTCTAAACAGCAAGCCTTTTGACAAGCTTCATTCAGTTCCAGTTTAGCTGCTTTGAGTTGCATCTCAAAGTCTTCTTTCCCCATCTTTTCTTTCTCAATTTGATCCTCAGTCATCTCCTTTGATTGTCTGAGATGTTCTACTTCTTTTTGCAAGCTTTTGATTGTTTTCTCTGATTCCTGAAGTTGAACCATCAAGGAATCACTCTTGACTGTTTCTGCTTGCAGTTTCTCATCCAAATCCGCCTTTGTAAGTCCATCTTCTGGAAACTCATCTTTCGATAATTGACTTTCATCATCTACAGATGGTAGAATTTTTTCCTCTGGCAAAGCACTCATACGGCTGAGTGAGGAAAAATCCGGAGAGTATAATGAGTTTCCTCTTCCTGTCTGAAGTTTATCAAATTCAAAGATAGGATTAATCCCTCCAGTTTCCATTTCAATCTCACTTCGCGAATCATCCCAGTCAAAATGGTTTTTTATAGCATCCTTCATGCTTGAAACATCTTGAAGGGAAAAACAGTGGTTCACAATCCATTCCAGGGTCCAAGTTAATCTTTCAGTAAACTTCTCTATGTGAACCTTTCCATTCAATAAATCACGGCAAGTTTGAACAAATTCTTGAAGAATAGCAGATAGTTCTGAAGTTTTCCACTGGAAAACACGAACCATATAGGCTGTCTCCTTCGGTGCACTTTCATATGGTAGAAGTCCATTACCCTTGCAAGATAAGATGTCTGGAATATTGTCATCTGACGAGGGTATATTGATCCCTTCTACGATATCAATCACCTTATTGATCGATGTACCCATGTATGACAACATGTTTGGTTCACACTGTTTTGCCAATGGGACATTCTCACCAGTTCCTGTATTTGATGACTGCCATATTAATGAGTCATGATGTATACCCTGCGATATACACTCACCAATGTTGGGGGTACATGTAACATCAGTATCTATTGAGCTTTCATTTGCTTCCACAGGGTTCTTAGTTGAGGGACACTTTTGTGCCAGAGCAGTTTTAATATCTGCCAGTATTTCATATGGGTTTCTTTGTGTTACATGGCCATGCTCCAAAAGCATTTTCAGTATGTTATCAACTCCACTAGTAGCTTTATTTGTCCATGTTCCTTTTAACTGGATATCATTGCTGGAGACATAACAATTTGTTACAGGAACTCTCTCTCTACTATCTCCTTCTGATGAATGAGAACATAACTGAAACTCCACAGCACCCCCATCTCCATTTTCCCTCGGTAAGGCATGATGAAGAGCTCCCAGAGGGTTATCTATAGACTCAACGGCTAATTTTTCCATCTCCGCAAAGTCATCCATCAGATTTATATCTGAAGCTCCTACACTTATAGATGATGGCAGACCTATTTGTTTCTCATTTTTGAAATGCTCTAGCTCTGACATTAGGGCAGAAGCCCACGACTCGGAACAGCCACCTATGTCATCGCTGCCCATATCAGACAGCGATGTCACAGACAGTTCCTGCGCAGAGGGAAGATATTTTTCTGGTTCAGCAGTTGTTTGAGCATTTGTCATCCTAGATAGTTTGAGTTCATTAGTTCTTTTGTATAGCGCTTCTTTCAGAGTCCGATTTTCCTCATCCAACATGCATAAATGCTCAGCGAGGAAGTTAATCTTCCTGTTTGGAGTATCAGGAGCCGTCTCCGAAGTTAAGTCTACTGAACTATTTGGAGACGGATTTGACTTCCTTCTCCTCGTTTTAGCATGATCCTTCCCCAACATTTCAACTTCATTCTTCATTTTGGCCAAGGCGGCAGGGCCTGGCAGTCTCTTTCTAACAAGGATGCGTAGCTTTTGACATTCTGAGTCCAGTTTTGCAATTTTCTTCACACTCTCCAGATGTTGCTTGTGTGAAACATCAGCTGTTCGGCGATTAAATTCTCTCTCTTCATTCCGGATCTCAAGCTCCTTCTCAAGGACCCGAACCTCATACCGCAGAGAAGCATTCTCTTTTCCAGCAGATTCCAGTCGTGTTTTCAAGGCACTGAAATCTGCTTCTGCCTGAGCTAATTGTCCTTTTAAATGACCCGTTGCCTTTTCCTTTGCGATGAGAGCCATACTAAGCTGAGTGTTCTCGGAACCTAATCGGGAAAGCTTTTGCCCTGCATCTGCTAATTTTCTCTCTAAGAGAGTCCTTGTTTTTTCGAACTCTTTCGATGCCTTCAATACTGCATCGTGAATCCTGTTATCCTGCTCATCTCTAACAAAACGCAACTGCTGCATACATTCCTTGAGTGCTGCATCCAAGTTAACTAATCTCTCTTCACCCGCTGCGCTATGCTGTAGAGCTTTTTCTAGTTCTTGCTTTAGCAATCTTGCTTCTGTTTCAGTCTTCTCCCAGCCTACATATACCACTTGTAAGCGACTGTTTTGGGGGGAAAAACTACGTTTCTGTGATTTCCAGGGAGGATAGAACGTAAAACAATACAAAAAGAAGCTAAACACATGAATATGTAAATATGATGGTAAATTAGCTAAGGTTACCTGCAATTGCTTCCTGTGCAATTTTCATCTGTTTCTGTGCAAAATCATCTTTAGCACGACATTCCACCTGAGCAGATGAAAGCTTGGCATTCACAACCTCCAGCTCTCTTTCTAGTTCAGCTTTATCACTCAATACTGTCTGCAACTAGAAGAAGAATACAAAAGCTGGTTCAGAGCACATAAGACTATCATCAACCAAAAAGCTGAAGCACATGTAAGCATAGAAGATTTCATCAAGTTCAAGCAGGATCATCATTTCATCTGCTTCCAACAGCAGATACATCCCCATCTAATTAGGTTTGAGTTTCTTGTCAGTACTAGGGATGGCAAACGGTGCGGGTGTGGGGCAGGTTCTCTCTTAACCCGCAAAATTTCAACCCGCCCCGCATAGCTCTTTTAACCCGCATCCACC
>AWOL01S0003627.1:201526-218646 GCA_000715115.1 Nicotiana otophora
GTCTAAGCCCGCCCCGCCCCATTGTCATCCCTACTTGTCACGGGGGAAGTGCAGAAGGTTATCGAGCCAGTTTGAACCCCACTTCCCCCTCCCGCCCCCCTCTTTATTTTATGAACTTATAATTCTTTCTCCAGGTGGAAAAGGGTTTCACTGGCGGGAAGGATGCCTCTGAAAGTGGTGAAAAATATTTGTCTTTTATTGATGAGAAAACACAATATTTTCAACTGTCAAGAAAGTAAGAGCTCGAGATTTTAATCTCCTTAAAAAATTACTATTAAGTGGGCTTCTGTATGACTAGTTCCAACTTCCAATTATCCAAAGATCCTGATTATTTCCAGTTATGTATTGCATTTGTCTTTCTCAGCTCAGATAAAAATATACTTGAAGCCGGTATAAACTCTCACATACTGGAAATGAAAGGATTGTTTACATAATCTATAAGGCGTATATTCTTCTACTTCATCACTCCCGAGTCGACAAAACCCCAACAAGTTACTGCGGTTTTTAGTTGGACCCTGGTCATTTAGTTAACTCATATCTCTAATCAATTAGTGGTCAAAGCAAAGGTAGAGGCAGTTTCTTAAATTTTCTGTTACGGGGGAAATGAAACGTGTGAGAGTCAAACTTGACCAACAAGCTAATAAATTGGGCAATGAACGGGGGAGAAAATTTAAAAAGACTATGTATTTAGTTACCTCTTCATCATGTCTTCTCGAAGAGATATTTGCTTTGTCTTCAGCAACCGTGTTTTTATCTGAGGATTTTTTCTTCCAGGGCCATGATTTGTGATCCATTGTCTTTCAGAATACCTTCAGGTGCAGTCTTATTTATCCAAAATGTTGCAGTTACTCGGTTCTTGTCTTAACTACATCGATACAATAGAACATCTGCATAAAAAGAGTTCTTTTTTAACATTACAATTTGACGAATACAACTTACACAGTGAAATCTCAGACTCATAGGCGAAACGGAAACAAGGAGATGCAATTTGAAAGTGCTTCCCAGAGTCAACTTCACAAATCTGATATTGAAATCATTGACACTCAACGAATGGATGTAAAAATAATCTCATATTAGTGAATTAGATCCATTTCTAGAGTAGTTTCCAGAGTCACTGTACAACTCTATACTCTCCTCTATAAATACCATTTATATATAATTCTTGCAAAAGTTGCATTTGAATATAAGAGATGAAGATAATCTCGTATGATATATTTCACAAATTTCATTACCTCGTTGCCCAAGGATCAATTAAAAAAAAATCGGTTGACACACACGTTCAATGCAGTAAAACAACATCCCAAAACAGAAACCACAAAGATAGAGAACAGCAATTACTGATCCGTGAAAGAGAAAAAAAAAAAGGAAAGTGAGCTCATTATTAAGAAACAGGCTTACCTTCTGACATTAGATAGCAGAACACAAACTCCGACCAGCTCATGAATCTGTCCGAAGACAACAATGCAAATGAAAAATTTCAACTAAAAACTAATACCTAACAAACAGTAGTATAAAACTAGTAAAACATCATTTTCAAAGCATACTTCACTTACATTATCTATCCTACCAACCACCATTTGCATAGCAATGAGTATTTGAAGAAGCGAAATGCCGATAAACGACAAAGCACTAAAAACAGAGTTAAAAAGGAAGAAGAGAATACGAAAGGAAGTGGTGTCGGTATCTGGATCTGAAGAAAGCGAACTGTGAATGCTATACGGGTCGGGTCGGGTATCGAAGGGGACAGAGGAGATAAAGTTTCGCGGGTTGCTTTGGTTAGACGGAGCGTAAGAGAGAAAGAAGGTCAGTGTCAACTGTCAGCCACTCACACGGTTCTTATGTGAGTCGAGTTGAGAGAAGTGTCACTGTCTCTTGTCCCACTGCTGACTTGTTTATGGGATAAAACTTGTTCTACTCTCACTTTTACTATATTTTGCTACACTTGACGTTGTTGTATTGTGACTATTGTCATAAGTTTCAACTAAATTGGTGAGATTTTAAATGGTTCATTTAAGTATTTTGGTTTTTTTTGTAGTACTGTGTTGTTTTGTTACTTCAACTAGCATTATTAGTGCAGGCAGTATGGCAATGTCCGGCCCCCACATACCAGAATTTGAGTTAGCAAGTCAGACCCTTTTATGTTAAGTGCTTATAATTATGAGGCTTTTGTTGAAACAATTCTTTCGTTGGTTATAGTATGTTTGGCTAAGCTTCTAAAATTTAATTATTTTGAAAAGTGTTTTTTTCAAAATTATTTTTTTAAAAAGTACTTTTTGACGAGAATCGATTTGTGTTTGGCTAATTAATTTGAAAAATACTTTTGAACAATAATTATTGTTTGGCTAAGATTTTGAAAACTATTTTTAAGTGTATTTTTCCCAAAAGTGCTTCTCAGGAAAATGCTTTTGAAGAAAAGCTACATTTTTCTGCTTCTCCAAAACTGTTTCTGCTTCTACTCAAAAATATTTTTTTCCCTTCTAAAAGTTTGGCCAAACACCTCAATTTTTGGCCAAAAACACTTTTGGCCCAAAATAAAGCTTGGTCAAACAGGCTATAATGTTAACTAATAGCCTGTTTGGCCAAGCTAGAGAAATCAGCTTATTTTGAGAAGTGCTTTTTTCAAAAGTGCTTTTGAAAAAAATACTTTTGGGGAAAATCAGTTTGTATTTGGCTAATCACTCTCAAATGCACTTTTGAGCAATAATTTGTGCTTTTAAGTATCAAATTACGAATAAAGACATGAATAGATTTACTTAATAGTTAATATTATAAGTAAATAAATAATCTTAAAAATTTGTTATTACAGGAAATAATTAAATATTTTCATTTTATTTAAGTAAAATGTGAAAATAAAACTTAAAAGTACTTAATTCTTTTAATATAAGTTAAATATATTAAAAATCATTCAACAAATATAAAAGCATTCACCCCTAAAGTCATTATATATTAGAAAGCTATCCGAAAAAAATAAGAAATATTTATACATTAATATCCTAAGTATTAGGTTTAACGGTTATTTGGTATATGCTATATTTTGTTAAAGGTATTTTTGGTAAGAAGAAAAGTCAAAACTGCTTTTATTTCTGCTTTTGGGAAGAAGCTATTTTTTCTGCTTCTTCCCAAAAGCACTTTTTTCCCCCAAAAAAGCTTGGCCAAACACCTCAAGTTAGGAAAAAAGTGCTTTTGAGAAGAAAAAAAATACTTTTGGCCTCTTGAGAAGCTTGACCAAACATGCTATAAGAATAGTGGTCGTTCATAAATCTTACGAAAGCCAGAAACGAGGTTTAATCTTACCAAAAATATTTCTTTGATTAATTATGTTGTATACGCTCTTAAATAATGTAAAATAGAATTAAAAAAAGTGTAGTATTCTCTCCGTCCAAGTTTACTTGTCCACTATTGACTTGGCACGACCCTTAAGAAATAATAAATAACAAGATAATTTTACTATAACACCCATAATTATTATTATTGAAAAAACAACTTTAACTATTATAAATCCAAAATGTTAGAAAATGATAAAGATAAAATAGGTATAATATTGTAAATTATCCATATGTGTGGGTTAAAAGGATGGAAAAACCATGCATTATATTTAAAATAAATATTCGTTAGATATATGTATATCTTTATTCTAATAATTAAAAATTAAAGAATTACTTACTTGTCCCCATGGGGTATGATAATCAATCGATGCATATGATCGTACTCTATAGTCCCACCAGCATACTGTCTTCGTGAAGGAGCAACTGGAGCAGTACTAGTAGATGGGGATGCAACCTCCCGAGATCCTTCAATATCCAGTCTAGAAATAGTAGGAGTAGATGATGATGGAGATGATAATGGAGTGGAAGATGATGGAGGCACAAAAGATGAACCATCATGCTAACTGTAATGCCCGCCATGGGATGAAATCAATGGTGAGTCATCATGCTGACTAGCAGGGACACGATGACTCAAAGGTGGAAAATTAGGCATGCGCATAAAATTAATAGTAGTGGAGGCTGAACCACCCTGGGTCGGCATGAAATAATATTGTATTGTGCTAGCCGGAGGGGGGGAGGACTCTGAAAAACTCATGTGGTAATGCAGTCGTCGACTGAGAAGGACGAGCAAAACTAGGAGAAGGACTCATCCTATGCATGCGTGAAGGAATGTGACCACTCGTGGATGGCAAAGTATTTTTTTTTCTTATTAGATTATTTCGGTTCTTTACCATTAGAAGCCATCTGTGCAATCTAAGTAAAATAAAATATGATACTAAAAAAATCAACAGGTAATAATATAAAGCAATTATTTTACATATTATAACGATTAAAAAAAGAACATATATAAAGACCAACAAGATATAAAAATAAAATAATAACATAAGAAATCAAACAAGTCATAAAACACACAAACAACTCAATCCTCATCGCTTTTTTGATTTTCATCATATAATTCTTCATCCTCGCTTGCTTCATATTCATCACTTGAATCTCCATCCTCGTTTTCCATGGATGTTCCTTTCTCATAATCACTTTGATTTGATCTAAGGACTGAAGGCTTGAATTCCGCATAAAGGCCTTCAGTATCCTGCAATTCACCTGATAGTTCATCATCCACCATTGTTTCCACACTTGAAATGTCATTCTGGTACGCTACATCTAATGCATCCTCGACCTCAACTCTACCCACGAGCTTTGTTTTTATAACTACCCGCCATGCAGTCTTCTTCTTACACAAAGGATAAGGTGTGTAATATACCTGTTTCACATTTTGTGCTATGATAAATGGGTCATAGAGTCTATACCTCCCCGTGTGCTTTATTTCAATAATTTTATACAGAGGAGCACCTTTGTACCTCTAGAAGGTGTTGGATCATACCATTTATACTGAAAGAGTACCAACTTTTTCTTCGGCCAAGCAACACTATACTCGAGTTCTAATATCTGTTGAAGCACACCATAATAATCAACATCACCATCAGCTTTCACACACATGCCACTGTTATTAGTTTTTTTTCCTTGGACCATTCTTTTGTATGAAACTTGTACCCATTGACGGAGTACTTAGACATCATTTTGACCTTAGGGTTAGATCCCCAAGCAATGTCACGCAAAAAATGGATCATTTACACCATTATCTGGACTATGAACCTAGTTCGAACCCAATATATAATAGTTAATTAGAAATTAAAAAGTAAGTACAACTGATAATAATTTGCATTAAAAAAAACTTCGCTAGTACTTACAAAGTGTTTAAACCATTCTGCAAATTTAGGATAAACATGCTCATGCCTATATGTACCCACAAACCAATTGTCTAACAGATGTGAAACTCTCATTAGTTACAATGATTGATAATTGAAATTGAATATAAATCGGTAATATAAATATACTCTTATATATAATAAGGTTGGACCTCGGTACAATTTAGTAGAACATGTGTTGCAGCTGACTTTAGCTTTATCTCGGTCAAAAATCGTGTTGGACTAAGTTTTGGACCGACTTTTGTAGGTTGATTGAATATGGAAAAGGGTGGCTCCAAACTATCGGTATAGCCACCATCATCATGCCGATCAGGTCTCTAGCTATATATGCCTCACATATCGATCCCTCAATCCTTGATCTATTTTTCACGGTCCGCTAACATTTGTCAATCATCCTGCATAGCACGATTTTAAGATGAAATAATGTTTAACTAAAACACATAAGGATAATTGATTAAAGATAACTACCTCTCGAAGGGATACATCCATCTACATTGAACTATCCCTCCTAGTCATGCCTTTAGCGCAAGGTGAATTGGAAGATGTTCCACGACATCGAAAAAACCAAGCGAAAATATTTTTCCCAACTTGTTTAAAGTTAAGCGAATGTTATTGTCCATGTAAGCTAGTTTCTCCGCCCTCAATGTACTAGAGCACAACTACTTGAAAAATTAGCATATCTCTGTGATGGGCTTTCATATTCTATCAGGCAAAGCATTAAATATAATAGGCATCTAAGACTCCATGAAAATGTGACAATCGTGGCTTTTTATAGATGTCAACTTCCCTTATTTCATGTCAACATACCTAGATAAGTTTTATGCATACCCATCAAGCATCCGTAAATTATTAACCCAATCACAAATCTCTCTTCTTTCATCCAAAGTGAATGTGTAACTTCTTTCATGTCAACATACCTAAATAAGTTTTATGCATACCCATCAAGCATCCTCAAATTATTAACCCAATCACAAATCTCTCTTCTTTCATCCAAATCCATCCAGGCCTTCAAATTATCTTTTGTCTTGTTGCTTATATCCATAACAATATTTAACAAGTTATCAAAAAATTTCTTCTTGATATGCATGACATCAAGACTATGCCGAAGAAGATTGTGCTTCCAATAAAGTAACTCCCAAAAAATGCTTTGTTTTGTCCATGTGTGTGTTACGCCATACTCCGGTATCTTATTAGGCAATGCATACTCTGTTACCTTAGGTAGATTCATAACTTTGTTCCAAATCTCTTCAGGCGACAAGTCATACGGTGGATCCTCATAGTCAGTTTTGTTCTTCATAAATGCACTAGTATTTCTCCTAAACCCATGATCCATTGGCAATAAGCGGTGATGGCAGTCAAACCATGTGTTCTTCCCTCTATGTTTCAAAGTGAATGTCTTTGTGTATCTCATACAAGTCGGGCAAGCTAACTTTCCAATAGTTGACCACCCTGACATCATTCCGTAAGCAGGAAAATCATTTATAGTCCACATCAAAGCAGCACAGAGTCTGAAATTTTATTTAGTTGATACATCATATGTTTTCACACCTTGATGCCATAATAACTTCAATTAGGGACTGCATGTATACATCAAACGTTTTTTTTGGATCGCGTGGACCTAGAACAATACAAGTTAGAAATAAATATTGACTTGTCATACACAATACATGCGGCAGATTATACGGCGTAACAAACACTAGCCAACATGAATATGGTGGAGCAGACACTGCAAATAGAGTCAGCACATAATCTCAGCCTAATATTTCTTGGTTCACCAGCAAAGTCTGGGAATACCCTATCAAAATGCTTCCATGCTTCTCTATCTGACGGATGACATAGCACATCATCCGGCCTTCTATGTTCATAATGCCATCTCATATGAGGAGCGGAACACATTGATGCATACAACCTCTTTAACCTTGGTATAAGGGATAAGTAGTGCGCCTTCACTGGAACCTTTTTCTGTTTAGTATTTGTGACTTCTTTGTAATGCGGATGGTTGCAAAATTTGTAATTTTCTAAAGATGTGTCATCGTTATAGAATAACATGTAACCTTTCTCATAATAATCAATCCTCTCCGATGAAAGATCCAATTTGGAAACCAATTTTTTTGCCGTGTAAAAATCTTTAGGCAAGTCAATCTTGGTCAGATTAAGTTCATTCATAAGACCAATGATAGAATCCATGCCCCCTTGAAAACAATAATTATCCAATTTAATACGTAGTAATCTAACTACAACATACAGCTTGGAATGCACTACGCCTTCATAAAGCAGACAACCGGCTTCCTCTAACTGTTAGAAGAAGCTCTTAGCCTCATCATTTGGTTCGGATTGAGCCCCAAGGAACATATCAAAAGCATCCCTCATCATTTCATTAAATCTAAAATTTTCAACATTAATATTCTCTGCTATGGGACTACCTTCTTTACCACCAGAGGAGTTCTGAAAATGAACATCATCTACACTAGCGTGACTCTTTCCATGAATAATCCACACATAATAATTTTCCATAAAACCCCTCTTATACAAATGAATAGTAACAATATTGGGCTCCAATAACTTAAGACACTTGCATTTCACACAAGGACACCTAATCATCCATTCAATAAGAAAATCATTAAGTATTTTTGCCTTAGCAATAAAGCTAGCAAACCCTTCTATAAATTCATCCCCCAACCCCGTACGATTCAGATGATTTCTATCATCCATCCATCTATAATGCCCAAATTCCATCTACATATAGAAGAGAATTAGAAGTTGAAATATATTTATATTATTTACTGAAGTAAGTTAGTGCCTCCATTATCCTGTTAACTAAACTCTCATTCCCTTTTACAACAGATCATCATATCATTAGCAAATATGAGATGAGTCAGTTTCAGTGATTTGCACATTGGGTGGAACTTGAAATCAGGTAGCCTACTAACTGTCTTCAGCATCCTTAATAAGTATTCCATCACAAGCACAAACAATTGGGGGGAGATAGGGTCACCCTACCTTAGCCCTCTCTTCCCTACAAAATATCCATGACTTTCTCTATTGACTTTAACTGAAAATATTATTGTAGAAACACAATATAATCCACTGAATTAATTTATCTAGAAACCCAAAGCCTCTGAGTGCTTCTTCTAGGAATTTCCAGCTCACCATATCATATGCCTTCCTGAGATCAATCTTCATAAGGCACCTAGGTAATGTTTTCCTGATGTAGGGCCTTAGTATATCATGACATATCAGTACATTATGAAACATGGACCTCCCATGTACAAATGTAGATTGATTTTCTGCTGCCTTAATCTACTGCATATAATTTTTGAAATGCACTTGTAAAGTACATTATAATATGATATTGGTTTGGATTGGCTAGCAAATTCTGGATTCTCCACCTTGGGAATGAGAGCTATAACTGTTGAGTTTAGCTGCTTGAGTAGTTTGCCATTTTGAAAGAACTCGGTTATTGCCTCAGTGATATCTTGCCCTACTATATGCCTAGCAGCCTTGTAGAATCTACTATCAAAGCCATCTGGTCCTGGGCTCTTCTTACTATCTATTTGGAATGTAGCATCCTTTACTTTCTTGTCTACAACTGGTCTTATTAATTCCACTCATTGGTCAGTCAACAAAGTTGGTCCTAATAAGAGAAGGATGGGATATTAGTATTGAAGGGTACAAAATGTACCAAGTAGTGAAGAAGCTGAATTTGCTTAAAAAGAAATTGAAGGCCTTAAAGTCACAATACTCTCATAATAGTGTGACAAAAGCAAAAGAGGATAGGAAAATACTCAAGCAAATCCATCTGCAATTAAAAGCTTGCACTCTAGAAGTAGAATTCCTCTCTAGTAGATCTTCATAGTAGTCAACAAACAAGTTTGCTATAGCTCCTAGATCTGTCTGCCAAGTCCCTCATGTGTCCCTAAGTTGTGTTGTAGCATGTTTTAATTTTTTGTGCTTTATAATTGAGTAGAAGTAACGTGTGTTATCGTTTTCCTATTTTTTTCCACATAGCTTTACTTCTCTGTTGTAAGTACATTTCTGCCAAATATGACGACTGTTTAGATTTTTGGTAAGCCTGAGATTCTTCCTGCTGAACCTCCACACTTGAGGGATTCTATTGCAATTGCAGCTGGATTTTCTTGAGTATTTTCCTATCCTCTTTTGCTTCTGTCACAATATTATGAGAGTATTGTGACTTTAAGGCCTTCAATTTCTTTTTAAGCAACTTCATCTTCTTCACTACTTGGTACATTTTGCACCCTCCAATACTAATATCCCATCATTCTCTTATTATGGATGCAAATTGTGGATATTGAGCCCACATATTGCAGAATTGAAAGGATTTCTTTGACTTTGATCTTTCCTCTACCAGTGACACTTTTGTAGGACAATGGTCACTGATGCCTTTTGGAAGCAATATAGCCCTATAAGTTAGCATAATATCCAATCATTCCACATTGATAAACACTCAATCAATCTTTGAGAAGATCCTTTGCTCTTCATACTTGTCATTTCAAGTGTACCTATTGCCTTGAGCTGGTAGCTCCATTAGTCCACAGTCTACTACACAATTATAAAAATCTTTTACTCATGTCCATGACAATGCTTTGCCATATATTCTATCTTCTGCCTTTAAGGCTAAATTGAAGTCCCGCAAAATCATCCAAAGCCTTGTACATCCCATGCTATGAGACACAAGCTTATCCAACATATCTTTTCTTTCTTCTTTAGTATTTAGTGCATACACATAAGACAATTCAAAAGTAATTTGAAAAGGAATGTAGGAGACCTCACAAGTGATAATTTGAGCTGACATACTCACAGGGGTAACCTTATAGTAATCAGGTCGTCAAGTAATCCAAATTTTACCATTATAATGGTGTACAAGATTAGTAATATATTGTCATCCCACAAACATAGTATTTGCCAGCTTCTCTATTTTGTTATTTTTTATTTTAGTTTTTAGTAGGCCAACCAATCTCACTCTTTATTCATTCTAAAAGAGCTTAGCCTCATTTGCTTATTAGGGGCATTAAGCCCACTAACATTCCAACTCATCAAGTTAACCATCCCCTGGAGGATGGTTGTTTTGGCCTCTCACATTTGTGATACTTCCTCCCTTGTCTGTTATACTGATTTCCCTGCTATATAGTGCCTGGAATGAGTTTAAACTTTTAACTTATTGTTGCTGCTTCCGTTGTGCTTTCCCAATTCTCAATGGGGTCTGCCAACCTGTGATCCCCCCTTGACTTTGCTTCCCTGTCTGTTTCCCCACTGTTAGTTCCTGATTTCCATCAGGTCTAATATTTCTATCCTCTTTTCTTAGTTCATTAGTTTTCTGGACTTGTTCCTTACCTTTATCTCCGTTAAGGTCAATTTGTGCAACATTAGTTTTCACCTTATGTTGTTCTGGATTAGCCATTGTCTGCTTCTTCTTGCTTCTACAGACCTCTTTTGCATGCCCATATTTAGAGCAGTAACTACAAGGAGTTGGTTTCCAGTCGTAGCTCACTTTTTGCGTAATTATCTTGCCTCTTTCGTTTTTGAAAAGCACAACATCTGGTAATTATGCATTCATTTCTACCTCAACTAGCAGTTTTGCAAAATTTAATCAATTCCTCTCTTCTTATTGTGGTCCACCATGATAGGTTTCCCCACTAAGCCACAAAACTTACTCAAGCCTTTTTTACTCCAATACTTGAAATCCAGTCTAGGGAACTTGATCTAAATTTGAACTGTAAGAAATTTCTCTCTGGTAAATTCCAACTCAAGGGTCCACGCCTTAACAATGAAAGGCTTGTTGTCAAAGTGATATATGCTACCTTGAATCACTTCTTGCTTCTCTACCTCTGTTTCAAAGTGTACCACAATTACTCCATTTCTTTAGCATTGATATCCTGTAAATTCCATATTTCCCCCACAATCGTTTAATATACCCTTTTATTATGTAAATGGGGGATGTGCCCGTAACACATAACAAACAACAACTTTCCCCCAATAGTCAATTTCAAAACTAAGATCGTCCAATTTAATTTCAATAATCGAAGACTCAATGTGTGTTTTATGAGCTACATACTCCAATATGTGTCCAATATTTGAGATTTTTACTATATCAAAATTACAGATATTCAAATCAAACCGGAAAATCGCACCAAACCGAAAAGTCAAACCAAACTGATTAAAAAATCCGATTAGAATTTTTAAAAATAAATATCTAGAAATATTTTGGATTCTTTTATGGGATGTTATATTTAATATAATATGAAGTGCTCCATTTTTTATTTACTTTGAATAACGAGTTATCATCACTTTCTTATCAAGTGTTATTAAAATGCGTATCTCTTTGTTCTTTCATATTCATATGTCAATATCTATTAAATTCTTATATCATTTTCGAATTCGAAATGGTATTTCGATAATTTAAATTAATTAAATCGAACATATCATTATTTTGGTAACATATAATTTGACGAGCGTAAAACCGATGTATAAAACTTAGGCTCGCTAGTCAAAGATAATATAGTAATTTAATTGTCTCCACATGGATTGGTTTAAATAACATTCAAATAAATCTTCAGCTTAACACTATTCAGGAAAATAAACCTTTGAATTTGCGTTATCAACGAACTACGAGTAAAAACTAATATTATCAATTATGAGCGAATAATGGAAATTTGGTAGCTAAGTAGCAACGATTGAATATTAATGAAAGAAATAAGGGTTTGACAAGATATGTGATCAACTATTCTTCGGGATAACTCTGTGCCAAGTTCACTCGTAAGTTCTATTGACTCTTTCGATTTCTATAGATGATTAGGCTATTTTAAGGATTCAAATTCTTCTTTTGAATGAATGAGAGCTCCGTTAAACAACCTAATGATAGGTGCTATGAACATATGCAAGAATATATTGTATGAATGATCTTACGAAGAACGTCTCTCAACTATTCCTCTAAATTGGGTCAATTGATAACTCTATAAGCTCTATCGATTACCTATGAGAGTCGTAAAATTAACCCAAACAAGATAGCACAATGATAATTACAACAACACTTCTCTTCTGATTAAAGTAAATCCACAAATAACCTTGCAATTCAATTAGAAACTCGTTCAACACATTCAAGCAACTAACAGAAATCAAACCCTCGAATAATAATCAATTCACAACATCTGTCAATAACCCTAAGAAAGACTACTCTATAGTGGAGAAATTATTCATCAAAAGAGTATTAAAAGGACGAGAAAATATTACAACCCACGAATTCAAATAAACTTTCATATTGAATGATTCGGATGAAGTAGTCAAAGTCTATGTTGTTTCCTTGCCTTATTCTCTCCAAAAGTTGCTCCAAAAATTCGAGATACCTAGTTTGAGACGATATTAGGCTTTATATAGGTCAAGAAAAATGCCCAAAATTACAAAAATAGGTATGTATTATGTTTCCCGCAGGCGAACGTGCGCGGCCGCGCACCTGGTATATGGGCGTGCATGTATGGCACTCTCCAAAAATAATATCATAACTTTGTGTAGGAGAGTCGAAACGACGAGCCGTTTGAACAGATGGAAATTAGTCTCAAAGATCTACATTTCTAAATAAGAATACTGATAAAAATCCTTGTAGATTGGGAGATATCATCTGTTGAAGTTAGATCATGTGTTTCTAGAGAGAAACTTTAGCTCCAACCTCTAAATCCTACTATCCATTGCTTGAATCTTCATTCCTTGTCACCATTTGACTTCTAAAACATCATATTCAATCATCAAAAACTCTCATTTGCTATCTTTTGTATATTTTTGGACCTTTTTACATTTTGCTTCTCACATCTACACTTAGAACTTGCCAGCACATCAATAAAACACAAATGTGAGTTTTCTAATAAAATTATCACCAAATTACTCACCAATGATCTTATAACCACGCAGAATATAACCAAATAAAACCCTCAATATTAAGCTCATCAAAATGGTATTTCGATAATTTAAATTAATTAAATCGAACTTATCATTATTTTGGTATCATATTAATTTTTATATTTAATTATTAAATTCGGTTAAACTTGAAAGTGTACATCAACAAAAATTTATTGTTAATCGACTAGAAAATATCTATCATGTGTTACTAAGAAAATCCTCCCATAAGAATATTTTATCATATGTTTGTCTATTTTTTTAATTTTATTTAATATATATTTACTTATCAAATTTTAATAAAGTAAGATTGAAATATATTCATGTAATAAAAATCCGAAAACCCAAAACCCTCGATAAAATCGAACCAATCTAAATCGATATAATTGGTTTAACTCGGTCCATGTACGCCCCTAGTCAAAATCATCCCATATTGAGCCCTACTTCTTTTGCGACTCTAGCTCCTCTTCAAACTCATATGCCCATGAATCTTTGTCACTACTCATTAATTCTGCTTGATCCTAAATCGGTGAAACTTGTAACACCTCATACCATATTCGCTTTGCATCGATCTGCTGAGATTTCTCTGTTTCACGGTTTAGGATTACTTTTTCATTGGAATTAGAACTGGGTTGTGCTTTCCTTACTACTTCATCATTACTATTGCTTAATTTCTGCCCTCGCTGAGCAATTCCATACGATGTGGAAGCTTCCTTGGCCATTAGAACCTTCTAGGATGAGATGCGAGCTCTCGTGTTCATGGCCGGCGCAGGTTAAGCTAACATGCACAGAGAGAGAAAACAAGCCATGGATAAAATTTTCGTACTCTTTGAATAATTCTATACTTGTGATAAAGTAATATCTTTTGAGAAGTTAGAAAATTTACAATTTTTGTTCATAATTAAAAATGGATAAATTATTTAGAAAGTGACCAAAAAAAGGTGAGCTAGGTCCCGTAGCGCAATAAAAACACATTATTGATCGCTTTAAGCACTGAGACTTATGCTTCAACTAATTCAAAAAGGACGCTTGCCTTGTCCCATATGCTTAAAATCCACCAAGGAAATTTGGATCATAAGTATTTGTCGTTAAGTCAACATATACAATGTAAATTTCTGATGACTTTGTATTTAACACAAGCCGAGTTACAAAACGCAAATTATTAAAATATTATATAAATATTTTACCAACTTGTAGTGCATCGGAAACAAACGAAATGAACTTGGCATGCCTTTTTTCCTAAGGTGCGGGGCATGTCACCGTTGGAAGATGTGACTTGATACCATTAGTTGGTCTTTAAAGGGATCCAATAGTGCTTCCTTCTTAAGTTCATTATTGGTTGCTAAACCACGTTAAGTACTATTGTTTGGTTACAAAGAGGGTAAATCAAAGATTTAGTAGTCTCATAATTATAATTTTGGAATTGTTATTCCTCATTCAATGTGGATAAGTTAATATTAAAATTTTGAAATAAAATTAAGGGATTTTTACATTCCTATACATTATTTGAAACCTTATTACCCTTCATGCTCAAGTTTCAATTTAATTACAAGGTCATATACAATTTACCAATTATATACAAACTAGTATATATGCCCACGCTCGTGCGACTGTAAAATAAATTAAAATATACTTAAATATTAATATCATAATTTTTGTATAAAATTATTAATTTTTACTGATCAAACTTCTTCTCATGATTCTTCTAACATCTATTGATTAATATTACTTCTTCTTTTCACATATTTTTTTACCAGAAAAAAACAACGTTCCAGTTAAGCATGAAACAACCTATTTTAATCAGAATATGTTAGCTTGAATAAGAAAAATAAAATTGACATAAAGAGGGGATAAGAAAAATAAAAAATAAAACTAATGTGAAAGAGAAAAGAAAAGATACTGTAAAAATCTAAGGATGTAAACCTAAGTCCCCTGCATTTTTCCTTCCTCTAAGTCTTTTTCTTGGTATGAATTGAAGATGCCTATATTTCATGAAGTTACATCTTTCCGTATACATCAAATAAAAAACCTAAAAAGGAAAGGGAACTAAAAAATAAAAAATAAAAAAAGTGGAAAAAAGAAAAAGAAAAAAACCATTAAATGTATCATGTTCTTTAAGTTTAAGGCCTTTCCCTTCTTCTTTCATTTACTTGATTTTATTCCTTTCTATATCTATCTCCAAGCCTAGCAACCGAAAACCCCTATTCATATCTTAGTTATTGTTTGATACTATATGGTGTGATTGTCTAGTGAAATGTGCTTTATTCTTAGAAACATAACGAATGAGAATAATTTAGTGTCTTGCAATAGTATTAATAGAGTAAGATCAGAAATGTAATAAAGTAATTTTCTTTTTTCTTGTATCGTTTTAAGATTGTCATTACTAAGTGATGATCATGAGCATAGATATATTAGATCGAAGGCAAAAGAATGATGATCGAAGTATTGAGATGTTAACGACCAAATTTTCCATATACTAATTATTGAAAAGAAAAGAAAGAAATAATAATTGAAAGAAACGAAAAGGGGAAATAAATTTTGACTTCCATCTTATTTCTTTTATATTCTCTTATCTTCTTCTTTCCTTTTTTTTCCTTTCCATTTATAGTTTATTTTTATTTTGCTTTCCGCAAAATAAGTAAAGGTGCTCCAAAAACTCATAAAAGAAGCAAATCAGAGGACAATAATCTTTCAACTATGCATATTCGACATAATTTCCAAATAAGATGGTTTATTTACGAAATATAGAAAACCCATAATTTTTCTACTACTAAACTTACGAAAGTGCACATCATGTGTTTTCTTTTATTGCTCTGATGGAAGTATAGAACAATGTTTTATTTTTTTTCCCCTTTATATAAATGATAAGGAAGAGCAATTTTCTATTCTAAAACAAAGCTAATACAAGGATACTAAAATTTATGTGGATATTTGCAGTCTATTTTGGGCTTTGCGGATCCGCTAGTTGAAGAAGGTCTAACTCTAGCACTGCATTCCATAGCCTTTTGTTTTATGCCCAGACTCTTAAAGATGAACACGATCATAATATTTATATGAATTTATGAAACAATATGATAACTCTTTAAGGGAGAGCATATCACATAATAGAGAAGATTGATCATCAAACAAATAATAAATAAATGCATATCTGTTAGAACCCCAAACCCAATATCTGCAAAAGAAAAAAAATACCGATGCCAAATTCTTATTTTTTATAAAAAAACAAGAATACACGCACAACTGCATAAGCAAATAATGAGAACTCATAAATAGAAAAAACAGAAAAAGGTATAGGAGGAGCAATTAGTTAGCAGCTATATGTTCTCTTCCATGGAAACATATATACTATTATATAGGATTCTTGAAACTGAACCGGTTTTTGGAAAACAAAACAGCATCATAACGGTTCAGTATTAAAGTCTCTCCCTTTAATGCATTAGAAAGTTTATTATTCTTTCAAGAATTCCTAATAATGATTAATGAACTGTTATAATAAACGGTTGTTTATTAAAGTCTCCCCCTTTAAATGCATTTATATATATTGTATTACATATTGAATTAAAATGAGAGAAAACTCTCAAAAATCTAAGAAAATAGATAAATGCATTTCCTAAACGAGGAGAGGTGCCACGTTAGCTTTTTCATTCCCTACTTTATATATAGATAGATAGATAGATAAATAAGTTTTAATTGAGTATCCCTTTATATTAGAAATTGAATAAGGAATATTGTCACACCCCTTTTTTACCCCGAAAAGATTTAATATGGGTTATTGTGGGTTAAAGAGTTTTTATAATTAAAGTGACAAACTTGAGTAAGGATTATTTTATTTACAGAGTCGTCACTTGGAATTGAGTTTTGGGTGTTCCAAGTCACCTTTTATTTGAATCCCTAGTCAAAGAAAGATTTGACTCCATTATTATTGGTCTGCAAAAATAAAGTCCTGTTAAGAAATTCTGTTGAC